>JAMPIV010001848.1:1220000-1476548 GCA_024509875.1 Oreohelix idahoensis | reverse complement strand
AGGGAGTGTTACGTGCAGTCTTTGATATCTTACAATATTATACATAGGTAATTTTTTAGTGCTTAAGGGAAAGTCATTATTGAGTTACTTCCCTTGAACTCCGCGGATAAATACATTTTACTGCGATTTATTCGTTGTTTGGGTAATAATAGATTGTTCTTGCTTCAGAATATCTATGGCCTGAATTTATGTGTATTGTTTGTCTGAGTAGGACAAGTCTGTCTTATATCTGTATATCTTTACATATCTAAGTCGAACTATATGTTCTGTTGTCTCTAGAGAGGTCAAAGGCTATTCGGCGGATGTGTCGCTTGAGTGGTGTGATTTGGCTTCGTCCTGATAGGGACTGTGTGTGTTTTGCTATGTCGGCTTGATGCCTTGAAAAAGTGATCTCAGTGGTTTTGGGGAAAGTGATAGTCGTCTAGACCTATCGTGTATGCTTTACCCCAGTGTTTATTCATCTTGCCAAGGAATGGCAGTTTCATATTCCCTCTACCAAGGTAATCAAAGATACTCTTATGAACTCTCGATCGAAGCCACCATTGTCGATAATTACGATTTGAATGTTTAAGAGAATATATTTGACTCGATGAAAAACGACTTCGATTCCTAGCAGCACTATATTCTGTAGAATGCAGTCTATTGTTCATGACCAAATCTACAGAGCAACGAAATGTTGTATGAATGACTAACTTTAGAACAGATTCATTATCTGTATTCAAACGTGAGTGACAGTTCACGAGTGGAGCCATCTTGGAACCAAAACATGTAGGACTTTCAAGAAGAGAAAAGGGATGCCCGTATTATCGCTTGATCAGTCCAGAGATCACTGCTACACATGAGAACCCATTGTTAGCGGTTCAATATTATTATATGGAAAAATATGTGCTGAACATTATGTTGAAGAATCGTTGCTAAACGAGATTAGGTTTAGAAGTCATCTGAAATATTGTTTACAAGCTGACGTGCTCAGTCAGTGACGTCAGATGATATATGTATGGGCGATACTGAGTGCTTGGCTATCGACAGTCCATTATACCATTATTCTACATGAGTGCCCATGTAACATTGCAAGACCATTTGTCCACTGTACTATGATGTATTATGGCAACCTGTGATTTGTCACTATCTGTGCTGTCGAGTGTGTACGTCCAATTAAACTTTAGAAAAGGTACACAGTCGTTGGTGTCGATGACTTCCGGTCATACATGAGTGTGAGAAGAGAACATTTGTCAACAACACGAACCCTTATCATCATTCGCACATTATACACTCCATCCATGTCTACACAACACTGCGTAGGTCAAGTTGACATTCCATACACTACAGTGGGGCAGGCAACACCATAGGGATCTTGTCAACTGATGATGATAGACGCCTGTCTTCCCGCCTAGGAGTGTTCTGGTGTACTTTATCAACATATATTATATCCAACTAAATATCAACTTTATCAACTGGTGGACCAGCTTTCTGGGTTTGACCTCGCAGAAGTTCAGAAGTCAACAGATTACCGATACCAGACCGTTTCCTGTGGCTGATACGACACACTTGCAGTATTGGTTTGCTCTTTGTCAACACTTCGTCACGTGACCTGTCAAGTGAATGCAGTATGTAGGTCAGCGTTGTTGACATTTTTTACATTAGACATTATAGAGTTTCACAGAACAGTTGGATCAATTCTTGTCAATGTTAACAGGAAGACAGTATTTGTGAACTAAGAAGTCCTATTTTCATCGATGGATCTTCTTGTTTTCCATATATGAACTTTAATATTTAAGGCCAGAATGTTTAATTGAATAAAGTGGCAGTTTGTTTGTTTTCATAAAAATAACTTTGCCATTACTGTAAGACTGAGCCTATTTTGCAACACATACTATCATACACATAATTTATATATATTTATGTTTACATGTTATTTGTTTGTATAGTATGTTAGTTTCTATGTCAGCGGGTTGTGTTTAAGGTTGGGCGGCGTACTCACAACAGAATATCCCACGTCATAGAGGGTCCGTTGTGGGCGTTTTCTATAGGTGCAATTTTCTTGATTGAAAATTTGCTGCGACAACTGTTGCTTTTGTGTTAGCTGTGAAGTCTGTAATTATTGTTATTTTTGTAATATTTCTTTGTTCTTTAGTTTTGTTTTGATTTGTTTGTAATTTGTTGGTCTAACCTTTTCTATCTTTCAGTTCTATTCACAATTTATATTCATATATTGTGACGTCATTTGTGTTGTTATTCTTTGCAGATTCAGTGATTATTTTCATTGATTTCCCTATTTGATTTATTTTGATTTCTGCAAACGTTCTTGTATTGTCAGTCCTATTTGTACTTTATGTATTCTGTTGGTTGACATATGTTTTATATAGGTATATTTCATAAGACACAATTGCCTGTGCACTGCACTTGGATTATGGTATAAACCAGTACCTGATTATTATTACTATTATACAAGACCTTATTAAAGGCTTGTGACCCACAGATATTGGGATAGTATACTGATTAATCAAGTCATTGAGAACTTGTGGTATTATTATTGATTCAGGTGATTAGTATTATTGTTAGACATCATGTCTACATTAGAATACTTCATTACACAAGGGAAAGCCCTTGATAAGACTGGTCAACAATTAGAACAATGGGCAGTTGCTCAATATGACAAAGCATTAGCTGCAGAAGAGAAAAGATTAGCTGCAGAAGAGAAAAGATTAGCTGCAGAAGAAAGAAAAGCTATGGCGGAAGAGAAAAGATTAGAAAAAGAAGCTGAGGCTGCTGCTGAACAAAAGAAATTGCAGATGCAGGTAGAGGAAAGGAGATTTGAAGCTGAACAAAAAAAATTGGAAAGAGAAGCTGCGGCTGAACAAAAAAGATTAGACAGTGAAGCTGAACAAAAAAGATTAGACAGGGAAGCTGAACAAAAAAAATTAGAAAGAGAAGCTGCGGCTGAACAAAAAAGATTAGACAGTGAAGCTGAACAAAAAAGATTAGACAGGGAGGCTGAACAAAAAAGATTAGATGCTGAAGAGAAAAAAGCAATAAGAGAACATGAATTTGAGTTGGAGAAATTGAGATTGACAAGTATGAGTAATGTTAATCAGGCATCTAGTGGTAATGGTAAACCTTCTACTTACAAGGTTAAGGTTCCACCGTTCAATCAGTCCAGTGACGATATTACATTCTGGCTGGATAGATTTGAACGTTCTTGTCGTACACATAATGTGGATAAATCACAATACGCTAATCAATTATCAGAAAACTTGAAAGGTGAATCTTTGACTAGATTATGCCTTGTAGGAGAAGCAGATAAGGATAATTATGATGTCATTAGGGCGGCTTTGATAAAAAAATATCAGCTAAGTGAGGAAGGCTATCGCCTTTTATTTAAGACGATGGTACCTGAGACGGGTGTAGAATTCTCAGAATTCACTGCAAAGGCACGTCTCACAGTTGATCGTTGGATTGAGCTTTCCAAAACAGAAAAAACGTATGAAGGACTTATGGATTTGTTGCTCAGAGATAAGATTATGTCATGTGTGAACAAACCTTTCCTTGAATTTATACATGAGCGTAAACCCAAATCTCTAAAAGAAATGGAAGAATATTGTTCCCAATATGTCACTGCACACCCCGACGTGACTTTTGGCAACACTAAGATTAAGGAGAGTATGCCAGTTGCTTCAGCAACACCATACAATCCCAATTATTCACACAGATTTCAGGGACCTCAAAACAGATTTGATAAAAAAGGTAACCATAATAGTTATCAAAACCAAGGTAACCAATCATTTCAGGGTTCTTCTTCAAAGAACTGGAGACGACCTGATAGCTCTCGACACAGGGGTGGTCATAATTATAGGAATTTCCGTAGAGGAAGTAATTATAGAAACTATCAGGGTTATCCGTCTTGGAGTCAACAAGATCATAATTACAGAGATACTCATTATAATGAATATGATAATGGTAACCAAGGGAACTATGACTCAAACCCAAATAGGGGTTACAATAGAGGTAACAATAACTACAGAGGTGATAATAACCGAGGTAGATCTCAATACAAAAGACATAAACCACATTTTCAGGCAAACTCTGCACAACAAGAGTCCCATGAAGCCTATAAACAGAGTAAAGATAATAATGATGCTAGTAATATGGCATGTGCCGCTTTTGATTTTGGGAGAGCATCTCAGTGCCCCCAATGCAAAACGTTATTTGAGCCAACCACAGTGTCTACTTTAAGCTGTGGCCATCCTCTTCCTGCTCTTCCAGCATCAGTCGCGCATGATGGAAGAGGTTCTCTTGTCTTACATAAGGGTTTAGTGAATAACAATCCAGTCTCTGTGCTATTTGATTCTGGATGCACCACAATTGGTGTTAGGCAGTCACTCGTAGATCCTTCCCGTGCCACTGGACAAGTAGTCAAATGTGTAACATTTGGCGGCACATTAGAGAAATACTCTACTGCTATCATTAGGATTGCTACTCCTTTCTTTACAGGAGATGTACACGCATGTCTTCTTCCGAATCCGATCGCTGACCTCATCATCGGTCGCATTCATGGAGTCAAGGAATGCACTCCGCAACAAATTTCCACGTGGGAAAGGCAAAACATGCAGATTGCTAACGCTGTAGTCACTAGAGCTCAGGCTCTTAATATGCCTCAAACTTCATCTACTGAAGATAATGAAGTGCATAACCAAGATAATCCCTTGGTAATTTCTCGTGACTCGTTTATAAAACAGCAAGAAGATGATCCCACTCTGAAGAAATTCTTCATTCTTGCAACTAAAGGTGATCCGAATAAAGACACAAGTCGTAAATCGTGGATTACAAAGAAGAATGGCGTACTTGTACGTATGGTTCAAGACTCCATTACGTCAAGTCATTCTCAAATCCTGGTTCCCAAGAATTTGAGAGTTAAAATTTTGCAGCACGCTCACGACTCTCAGTGTGCTGGACACATGGGTTTTTCCCGTACTAAGTCAAGAGTCCTTGCGGCTTTCTTTTGGCCATTGGTAAACAAGGACATACGGATTTATTGTCGATCTTGTAAAGTATGTCAGGAAGTTAAATCCAAAGGTCCACGGCATGCTGCACCCATTCAGGCGGCGGACATTCCTATTCGGCCGTTTCAAAAAATGGCCATAGACATTATTGGTCCATTTAAGATCAAGTCTGCCAGAGGACATCAGTTTATCTTGACGTGTGTTGATATGTGCACACGTTGGCCAGAGGCTATTCCTCTGAAGAGCATTACTACTGCTGATATTGCAGATGCTCTTTGGCTTATATTTTCTCGTCTGGGGTTCCCCGGAGAGATATTGTCAGACCATGGCACCCAACTAATATCAGATACCATGTCTCAAGTAATGTCTACTCTGCAGATAGATAGATCTTTAAGTAGTATCTACCATCCAATGTCTAATGGTATGGTCGAACGCCTTAATAGAACACTTAAAAACTTACTGGGGAAGATAACTGAGGATCATCCTCAAGACTGGGACAGAGTTTTACCTGCGGCCCTCTTCGCTTACAGAGAGGTACCCAATGAACATACGGGATTTTCTCCCTTTGAACTCGTCTTTGGCGCGCGTCCGCGTGGCCCTATGTCGTTGCTTCACGATCTCATAACATCTGACAATATTGACGATGACACAAAGTCATCCTACGAATATGTCATCGCGTTGAGACAAAAGATTATCGAAGCATGCAAATTAGCAACTTCTTCTTCTGAATTTGCGAAACAGAAGGCAAGGCAATTTGCCAATAAGAAGAGATGCTTACGACAACTTTGTCCTGGTGACAAAGCATTTGTATTACTACCTTGTAGGGAAAACAGATTACTTATTTCTTGGAAAGGTCCGTACGATATAATATCGAAAATTTCCGATGTCGACTATATTGTCGATATTGATGGGAAGCATAAAACCTTCCACATCAATATGCTTACTGAATTCCATGAACGTCCGGATTATTTGCAACCCATTTTCCAAGCAACGGACAATTCTCCAGTACAACATGGTCATTACTCATCACTGTCCGTGATACAGGATGAGGAAACAAGTTTTTCAGATGTAAATCTTCCTCTTCCAATGATCCCACTTCATTCCAGTGAATCATGGAAGAACGTTACTGTCTCTCCTGATTTGTCTCTAGGAGAACAGCGACAAGTTTCAACTATGTTGCAAACATTTCAGGATGTACTCACTGACATCCCTGGACAAACGAATGTCATTCAACATGACATTGTTCTAACTGACCATACTCCTATTAGGGTTAGACCTTATCCTATACCTATACATTTTCAAGCACAGGTCGAGAAAGAGTTGGATGAGATGATAGATTTGAAAATAATCGAACCATCCACCTCTGCATATTCTTCGCCGATGGTTATTGTGCGTAAAAAAGACAATAACATACGTCTTTGCGTTGACTATCGAAAATTGAATCAAGTAACGAAGTTCGATGCCGAACCTATGCCTTTACTGGAAGAGCTACTTACTCGACTCTCCAAATCTCATTTTTTCACTAAACTTGATTTGTCTAAAGGATATTGGCAAGTTCCTTTATCTGAACGCGCCAAACCTCTCACGGCTTTTTCAACACCTAGAGGTTTGTTCCAATGGAATTTTATGCCTTTCGGTCTTATGAACGCACCAGCTACGTTCGTACGCATGATGCGCCGAATCCTATCTTATCGGTCAGATGTCATTGCATATCTAGACGACATCTGTCTTTTCAGCGATACTTGGGAAGATCACTATTCAGGGTTAGATGAATTGCTGTCTACTTTGCGTGAGCACAACCTGACAGCGAAACCCTCTAAAGCCTATATTGGTTTTAGCGAAATTTCTTTCCTAGGCCACCGAGTTGGTCATGGTTTCCTAAAGACAGAGGACCATAATACTAGTAAGATACTTAACATCTCAATCCCTAAGACTAAAAAACAGGTGAGAAGTCTGTTAGGTCTTATTCAATTTTATGGCAGATTCATTCAGAATCTATCCTCTATCATGGCACCTCTCTCAACACTTCTAAAGAAAGGTTCGCCTAATGTGGTCCACTGGTCTCAGGAATGCCAATGCTCTCTGGATAAGATTAAAACACTGTTTTCAACACCACCTATTTTAGTGCTACCCACTAAAGATAAGACATTCGTTCTTCGTAGTGACGCTTCATCCACTGGGATTGGAGCGGCACTAATGCAAGAGTACTCTGGAACTCTGCATCCTGTAATGTATATTTCCAGAAAACTTAATGCGGCAGAAAGGAATTATTCGGTTTTAGACCGTGAGCTATTAGCTATGGTTTGGTCGATCCTCAAACTACAGAGATTCCTTCTAGGCGCACATTTCATAGTAGAAACCGACCAAAAAGCTCTTACTGCTATACAGAGTAAGAATTTGAAGAGCTCGAGGTCTACTCGATATGCAATTGCTCTTCAACCTTTTCATTTCTCTGTGCGAGCTATTCGTGGATCAGATAATGTGATGGCAGACATTCTGTCAAGGTGCCCACATGATTCCACATAACTATTAGGGCTTAGACTTCTTGATATGTCTAGTTCTATAGTAGTTCCTTTTCTATATCATGATAGATACACATTTGTAATTTAATAATATATTGATTGTATCACTACATAGCGGTTCATGTATGTTTATTCACCGCTGTGCTTTGATGATTTTTTCTTCATAAATCATAAATTTAAGATATCTAATACGAAATGATGATATGAATTTTTTAGGCATTGTGTAATTGCCAGAATTGTATTATACTTTGATGACACCTTCCTGGAAAAATATACTTGTAGAGAAATAATTTCTCTCAGTTTATGAGACACATTCTCACCAGTCGCTCCATAAGTCGACTTAGCCTCATATTAGGCGTTATAGGTATTCCTGATATTTTCATCTGCGCATTATTCATGCGTTGTGAGCCTATTGTACGTTGCTCCTAGATGTATTTCAAAAAAAAAAAAATGTTCCATTTTTTTTTTCCCGGGAGGTGTGGTAAGACTGTTACGTGCAGGCTTTGATATCTTACAATATTATACATAGGTAATTTTTTAGTGCTTAAGGGAAAGTCATTATTGAGTTACTTCCCTTGAACTCCGCGGATAAATACATTTTACTGCGATTTATTCGTTGTTTGGGTAATAATAGATTGTTCTTGCTTCAGAATATCTATGGCCTGAATTTATGTGTATTGTTTGTCTGAGTAGGACGAGTCTGTCTTATATCTGTATATCTTTACATATCTAAGTCGAACTATATGTTCTGTTGTCTCTAGAGAGGTCGAAGGCTATTCGGCGGATGTGTCGCTAGAGTGGTGTGATTTGGCTTCGTCCTGATAGGGACTGTGTGTGTTTTGCTATGTCGGCTTGTCGCCGGGAAAAAGTGATCTCAGTATTTTGGGGAAAGTGATAGTCGTCTAGACCTATCGTGTATGCTTTACCCCAGTGTTTATTCATATTGCCAAGGAATGGCAGTTTCATATTCCCTCTACCAAGGTAATCAAAGATACTCTTATGAACTCTCGATCGAAGCCACCATTTTCGATAGTTACGATTTGAATGTCTAAGAGAATATATTTGACTCGATGAAAAACGACTTCGATTCCTAGCAGCACTATATTCTGTAGAATGCAGTCAATTGTTCATGATCAAATCTACAGAGCAATGAAATGTTTTATGAATGACTAACTTTAGGACAGATTCATTATCTGTATTCAAACGTGAGTGACAGTTCACGAGTGAAGCCATCTTGGAACCAAAACATGTAGGACTTTCAAGAAGAGAAAAGGGATGCCCGTATTATCGCTTGATCAGTCCAGAGATCACTGCTACACATGAGAACCCATTGTTAGCGGTTCAATATTATTATATGGAAAAATATGTGCTGAACATTATGTTGAAGAATCGTCGCTAAACGAGATTAGGTTTAGAAGCCATCTGAAATATTGTTTATAAGCTGACGTGCTCAGTCAGTGAAGTCAGATGATATATGTATGGGCGATACTGAGTGCTTGGCTACTGACAGTCCATTATACCATTATTCTACATGAGTGCCCATGTAACATTGCAAGACCATTTGTCCACTGTACTATGATGTATTATGGCAACCTGTGATTTGTCACTATCTGTGCTGTCGAGTGTGTACGTCCAATTAAACTTTAGAAAAGGTACACAGTCGTTGGTGTCGATGACTTCCGGTCATACATGAGTGTGAGAAGAGAACATTTGTCAACAACACGAACCCTTATCATCATTCGCACATTATACACTCCATCCATGTCTACACAACACTGCGTAGGTCAAGTTGACATTCCATACACTACAGTGGGGCAGGCAACACCATAGGGATCTTGTCAACTGATGATGATAGACGCCTGTCTTCCCGCCTAGGAGTGTTCTGGTGTACTTTATCAACATATATTATATCCAACTAAATATCAACTTTATCAGGGAGTCTGAAAAGTCTAAAATCAATTGTAAAGTTGTTTTTCCTCTTTACACCTGAATAAATTTCATTTACACAGAGCTTCATATTTTCTTCAGCAAGAATCCGCAAACTAGTTGATTTCTCCTATAATATAAAGATGCTCCATTACTTCTGCATTTCATCCTGAATTTTTCTTCATTCGTCCATTCAGAGCTGCGCCTGTATCTAAGATAAACAACAAGGCATATTGTTAAGTTTCACCATAAAGTGATATATATGACCGTCGCGTGTTTCGGGAAACTCCAAACTCACAACGAAGACCAAAGCTGCGGAATATAACGCCTTCGTCACCAGCACACTCCTTATATGGCAGCGAGACCTGGACACCTATGCTAAGCAAGAAAGAAGACTCAATACCTTCCATTTACGGTGTCTACGCCACATCCTCGGCATCTCGTGGAAAGATAAAGTGACAAATATCGAGGTGTTGTCACGTGCTGGCCTTCAAAGCATGCTGCTTAGACAGCGCAGACCACGCCGGCTTGGCCATGTCCGCTGCATGGAAGATGGTCGCATCCCGAAGGATATCTTCTACGGACAATTAGCAGATGGCAAGAGAGTAGTTGGGCGACCACAGCTGAGGTTCAAAGATGTGTGCAAGAGAGATATGAGGGCACTGGACATGGATCCAGAAACATGGGAGGATGAAGCTGTCAATCGCACTAATTTTACGATGCTAATTACGGCGTAATTATCATTTTTGGCGAAAAGAGGCTCACACAACAAGCAGAAGAGAGGAGAAAACGTTGAAAATAAGGAAAATAAGCAGCTGAGGGCTTTCACCTCAGGGGCGCATTCCCATAATCAGTTATGGCTGAAGGGGCTATTATGACCGTCAACATTTAAGCAATTCGGCCAATACCAGGGCACGTTCACTATTTTAGCTTCAAGGCAAGCAGAAATCAATGAGCTACTGTAAGGTCTACTGCTCTTTATAAAGTTATATATAAGGGGTTCGAGGGTAAACTGTGGATGACGCAATTGACCTAGAGGATGCTTTGTCACCGTTGGGTTTGCTCAAAGCATTATTTGTGCTTCAAGCAAGGTTTATATGAACGGTGATTTGGTTTTAGACAAGTAAAAGAGTGAAGAAAAATGGTTTAGGAAATATGAATGGATTTGGATACAGACTATTTGTCTTAGTTGAAGGGAGATAAAATGAGTGAAAGGATGCTTTGAGAAAAGGGAGGAAACTCCGCATATTACGGTTTGTGGATAAAAGTCTTGAATTAGGGTTAAGCAGATTTAGTCGGTTCTCAATTATGGTTGAGAAAATTAGCATCTAACGATGTTATAGTACGCTTTAAAGAAGAGAATATGGTGTTTAGTTAAAACGTCAAAGGGAGATAACGTGGAATTAAGTCCCTTGTAGGTTTTAGTGAGGTGAAGAAAAAATACACACGGGAATAGAGTGAGAGAAGTCTAAAAATAACAGACGATAGTTCACTGAATTCGCTTAAGTTGTAAAAGCGTGAGCAATTTTTTCCAGTAAGTGGAAATAAGGCCGACCAATCGTTTTAGCTGGTAAACAGGAACAGATCAGCTGAGCATTGACTAGAACTCAAGGGCAGAACAGTTTACGGCTCGCAAGTGTGCGGTCGTGTTTTTCTGAAGATGAAGAAACAAGAAGGTTGTGCGGTTGCCACAAGTTTGATAAGATCTGTAGAAGTTATCACAGACAGATTAGAAGTGACAAAGTAAACTCATAAGGTATATAGATAAGTTAGGAGATGCTAGTCCTAGGAAATTCGGAGGATGTGATAAAGATTAGTCAGAACAGTATGAGTAAACTAAGAAGTTTCATAGTCAGAGAAAAATGCTACTTAAGAGAATTTGTTTTATAATGTCACTAGTGAGTGTATTCACAGGAGAGATTCAGGGAATCACCTGTAAGTATTGACTTTTTATGAATTATTATGCACTTTGATGAACATTTTCCTGACTCGCAGCAGAGAAATCACAAGACGATATGTTAGAAAAATGAGTAAATTAAATGGTACTGGGCGAGAAGTTTAAAGAAGAGAAGCAATGGAATGCCCAGGATGTACCAGAGGAATAGAGATACAAAGTACTTTGCATAAAGTTGATCAGGAGTTTTGAGGCAGAATGGGCAAAATGAAATAGAGCTTGAGGAAGCTAAATAAGTACTTTGAGATGAGATGAGCACAAAGGGGATTAAATGCATACATACTTTTGAGATATAGAATGTATACTTGAGGTAACTATGATATGACTGCAGGGGTGCTCTATATGAAGAATAACCTGCATCTATGAAATATATTTATATTACATGTAAATAAATTACCGTTTGTAAGAGAACAAACAAATGCTTGAGTTGATCCATGAAGGATTGTTGTTGAATGCCTGATCATCAATCACTATAATAAAATCACTGTACGATCATTCACGCAATAACAACCAAGAAGGTTACGAACGAGCCAAGGGTTGAAAGTAAGAAGGAAAGTAGTTCATCCAAGAATTGTCAACTCTGGCGGAGAGGGCCAGTACCAAACACTACTAACTTAAAACTTGGAAAATATACAAGGAGACTGGTATGAGTCACACAACTAGGCCTGCCATCTGCCACCTAGTAAAGATTAAGACGAGGTAGCGCTATTACCGGTGTGTTACCGGGGCCCGAAAGGGGAGCAAAGAATAGTAACACTGTCCCCTGCCAAGCATGTCGTAGAAAGCGACTAAGGAGGGTTGGGCATGGGGCCGGTTACCCCATCCTGTAAAAAATTTAAACCACAAAAAACTTCAACAAATATGGACCCGAAATAGAATCCAGTGGACTCTGACTAAGCAGTTGGATGATCTGGATTTTGCTGATGACTTGGCTCTTCTGTCCCATAGCCGTAATCAGATGCAGGACAAATTGGAAACACTCGATGAGAGGTCACAGCAATTGGGTCTGAAAATACACAGGGAAAAGACAAAAATAATGCGAATAAATGCAGGTAATGATAACAGGGTTGAACTTGAAGAAACACCAATACAAGATGTAGAATCATACACATATCTTGGCAGTAATATAGACAAAGTTGGAGGGACAGACAGCGATATCAAAATAAGAATACAAAAGGCAAGAGGAGCTTTCATTGCATTGGGAAATATATGGAGATCAAGAGAAATAGGATCCAACACGAAAATAAGAATCTTCAACTCAAATGTGAAGTCAGTCCTATTGTATGGCTCAGAGACATGGAGAACAACAAAGACAACAACCAAAAAGCTACAGACTTTCATAAATGGGTGCTTGCGTAGAATAGAGGGATTAAAATGGTATGACAAGGTTACCAACGTGGAACTGATGACAAGAACTAGACAAGTGCCAGTGGAACAAGAAATGAGAAGAAGACGATGGCGATGGATAGGACACACACTGAGGAAACCTGTTGATAGCATTACAAGGCAGTCCTTGTTCTGGAACCCCCAGGGCAAGAGAGGCAGAGGAAAACCAAGAAGTACATGGAGAAGAGAGTTGGAAACAAAGGTGAAAATGATGAGGAAATCATGGAAAGAACTTGAGATGATGGCACGTGACAGGAGGACTTGGCATGTGTTTGTTGAAGGCCTATGCTCCTTTGGGAGTGGAGGGTTATGAATGAATATGAATTGGTGTCGTAACCACCACACCCACGGTCACACATATGCTAATTGGTGCCGTGACCAGCCCTTCTCGAGAGACATGGCTACATCACAATGAGATATAGTGTACCAACAACAACAACAACATAAACAACAACGCCGCCACTGGAATAGTCTTGATAAAAGAGCTTGTCGTATTGCTGTCAGAAATTTTCTGAATATAATCAAACAACGAAAGACATGGGCAGTACAAAATGTTACAACAAGTGACCAGCAAACTTGCTTAATAACGACAGAAGATGGAATGAGGGTACAAATCAGAACAATACAACAACGCATAAAACCACCTAACATACATCACCAGGTTGGGTTTGTGAAATCAAGTGACACGCGATGGGTCCCCATGATTAGTAGTCAACCAAGGCCAGACTTACAAGTGAAGAAAACAACTATGATCAGTGTTACAACACAAACAAATGTTGACTTTAACACCGCCATAATAAACACTAGCAAGCCAGAACCAGTACACTTCAACACATCTGATGTACACGTTGAGCAGAGAAAAGATCCCGAAATTCTCAAAATCATCAAAAAAATAGAAACGAAACTTAAATCATGTAAACAGTTTATAATCTTGCCACATGATCAATTACAAGATGAGAAACACGAAGGTGGATAAATCAATCAAGCCCTTGAAGCGATACGAGTAAAAATAAATGCGTTTGAACAAAATGAAGAGAAGAACATAATCACTAAAGCACAAGATGAGAAACAAGAAGTTGGATATATCAATCAAGTCCTTGAAGCGATACGAGTAAAAATAAATGTGTTTGAACAAAATGAAAGGAAGAACATAATCACTAAAGCACAAGATGAGAAACATGAAGGTGGATATATCAATCAAGCCCTTGAAGCGTTACGAGAATAAATAATCAGAAACAACATAACCCCCATAGTCGGAGCCTTACAGAAGAACATACGAGTCGACAATTACAACCGTCAGTTTCCAGTCAACACCAGCCTACACATTCCAGTTGGGACAGCGAAGATGAGAGGCCTTTGCAATCAGCAACGAGAAACAACAAAAACCCCCATAGTCGGAGCCTTACAGAAGAACATACGAGTCGACAATTACAACCGTCAGTTTCCAGTCAACATCAGCCTACACATTCCAGTTGGGACAGCGAAGATGAGAGGCCTTTGCAATCAGCAACGAGAAACAACAAAACCCCCCATAGTCGGAGCCTTACAGAAGAACATACAAGTTGACAGTTACCACTGTTAGCTTCCAGTCAACACCAGCCTACACATTCCAGTTGGGACAGCGAAGATGAGAGGCCTTTGCAGCCAGCAACGAGAAACAACATAACCTCCCATAGTAGGAGCCTTACGGAAGAACATACGAGTCGACAGTTACCACCGTCAACTTCAAGTCAACACCAGCCTATACACTCTAGCTGGGACAGTGATGATGAGAGACCTTTACAAGCAACGAGAAGCAACACAACACATCATAGTCGGAGCCCTCCAGCAGAACATATAAACAGTAACAAGAATATCATTGATACACCTGTGGTACCTGTTGAATCAGAACTTGACATAACGGAACCAGAAGAAAGTGACATCGATTGCATGGATGACACTACCAACACCGAGATACGTATAGCTACCAAGCGCCCTTACCAACCTTCGTCACCAGATACACCACCAAGAGCGAAGTTGTTACGCCTACCGCAAGAACATGTACGAGCCAGATTCAAAAGAAATCATCGTCAAGTACACAAACCGTCTCTAGGTTTACAACAACATACAAATATTCGTTCGCACCCTTTCTCCTGCAGAGCGACTATAAATACGACAGAGCAGTCAATACCAACTTCGTCACAGTACGACAGTCGCCTCTCCGGTAGAGAAATTACACTATTGGAACTTGCAAAACATATCTCTAACTTAGTGTAATCGTCGTAAAGTACTCACCCAGCTATAGTACTAATTCGCAGCACTCACCCAGCAATAGTGCTTAAGAAGTACTCCAATCAGGCATAGTACCCAACGTTAAGTTAATTAATTAAGTTTCTCTGTGGTTAATTTAGTGGATATTGATATTCCGGAGCACACTTAGACACTCACATTACTCACTAACCTTTTTGAAGAGAGAGTATAGAACTTTGAAACAGAAAGATACAGAAAATAAACATATTACATATAATCTCATGAGTGTGACAAAGTAGATTAAATACATATAATCTCATGAGTGTGATAAAGTAGAATAACTACATAGAATCTCATGAAGCCTAACAGTGTTCTTCCCAAGGTACAAGATTCAGCACAAGGGCAGAATGTAAGACAGGCCTGCGTGCCCAATTCTTAATCCTTTGAAAATATAGTTTGTTCGTTCGTTCGTTATCTATCTATCTATCTATCTATCTATCTATCTATCTATCTATCTATCTATCTATCTATCTATCTATCTATCTATCTATCTATCTATCTATCTATCTATCTATCTATCTATCTATCTATCTATCTATCTATCTATCTTTATTTATTTTAAAAACATACTTTAATTATGATGATTATTGCAAATGTTTGATGTTATATTACTTTTATAATGATAAATGCCTTAATAATGCTTAAAGTAAACGTGAGGATGAAAGGATACAGTATACATGATGAGAGAGAGAGGAAGGGCAGAATGTCAGACGGGCCTGCGTGCCCAATTCTTAACCCTTTGAAAATAAAGTTCGTTCGTTCGTTCGTTCGTTCGTTCGTTCGTACACCAGAGGATCAAGACTGATAATTATATATACATATATATATATATATATATATATATATATATATATATATATATATATATATATATATATATATATATATATATATATATATCGCATTAGATGTATGTTGATGATGTATCAATTTCAGGCATATACTTTTCAGGGACCAGACTGTGACGGGTCGGTGGTGGTGGTGGCGTTGGTGTTGCGATTCCTTGGTTATGGTATTATTTATTGAATAGTAAAGTCACTCTTAGACGTATCAATGTTGGTTATAAATGGTTAGCTCTGGGCATCAGAACATCCCTTCGACGTTCTGATTTGCATAGTATATAGTATTTGATTTCCCTTGTGGGAGAGTTATCGTGCTGACAAAGGTAAACACCAACAGCTGTAGAACCGAACCCGAAACGTAAATAAAGGATCAAGCCTTCTGCTTTGAGTCCACATGTATTGAGATTCATACAAAAACGATAATCGACATTCACAAAGGTTTCATGTACAATTCAGCGTAACAATTGAATTCCAAATAATATCAGTAAGTATCCGTCCGTGTCAAAACAATATGTCAGATGAACATCGTGGCTATATACGTGCGCTGTTGTAGTCAACAGCCAGAAATGAGCACATGAGTTCTTGACATCTACAATTTGAATCATAATACGATTCTCCTTCCATTATCTAGTTTCATGTAATTAATCTCATGCTTAGATTAATTTCCGAACTGACCCTGAAGTCTACATCGATTCATCTATATAATATAGGCTATATACTCAGCCTTATTTCCTTGGAAGAAATACAAGACACGACCTTCTTGCTTGACGGATAGCGTAACAAGGGCCCTGTAACCAAGTCACCCGGCGTGACCTTCCCAACGCGAATGCGTCATAATCTCCGCATATATTTCGCGTTCACTATACCGTAAAATATCGACATATTCTATAAATATTAATGACCCCTAAACGTTGCGCATGGGTAAACCCCAGCAGACGCCATCATTTAAAATAACACCGTAACAGATTTCCTGTCAGACGGGGGCAAAAAAAAAATCTATTAATAGATTTTTTTTTGAACAATATTAATCAAATTATCAAAAATTTAACAAAACCCGACGTATGACCTACGATGTTCTATCTAGAACAGTGTCGCGGTCATGTCAGTAATATATTATAATAAAATCAACGTCATATCATACATATACATTATATTAAACAAGGAAATGTCACTGTCACTAACTAATTAACTAATTAATTTGTTGTATGTATAGACTAACTAATAATGTGAGGTGTTATTAAAATTATTATAACTAACTAAAATTAAAATAATTAATTGTAGTATGTAAGTATGGTACTAACTAATTAATATCTAATAGAAGAAAATGAGAAATAGAATAAGAGAGTAAAAGAAATAAAAATTGAGAAGTACGGACAATTAAAACCAAATATTAAAGTATACATTAAATTAGCATGCGTGTGAAAATGAAGTGTAAGGATAGATACCTAATTAAATTAACGCAATCAGAAGAAAAGAGCAGAAAAAAATTCATACAATTTAACTATATATATGAAATGTCATAATATAATATCCATTACCTTAATAATTGCACTAATTAAAAGGTTTAATTGGTGTGATATTCTTTTGTTTCATCTTTTCTTAGTATATCTTATTTTTTTATTTCATCACACTTTGACTTTATTATATATTATATACTAATTTAATAACTAGAAAATTTAATAATATTGGACATGAAGATCCAATCGTAGTTACCTCCTGTTGAATTGTATGAAAGTTCATTAAGACACAAGGTTCATATTATCAAATTATGATTTGATTATCCATTAATCGTTAGTTCCTTTATTAAACTTTTGAAATTAAATTGACTAAGTCTTCAGCGTATCTGTCCCTTCATCATCAGAGATTGTTCCTTTTTAACAGTAATCAATCGATATGAGTGATACTCAAAGTGGAATTGAACTTGAAATTTTCAAACGATCCGTAAAACTTGATATTTTGATCACAATAGTTTATTTCGAAATGTCCTTATTTTGGTAGGAAGTCCAACTGAATTGTTGTATATTCTGACTTGATATCAATAACGTTCATTGCAAATGTAATGCTTGACTAGTCAGAAAATTTTCTTGAAATTGTAATATTCATTCAGAATCCGTAGGATGTCTGGACAACGTGTCGGCTATGACGTTTTCAGTTCCAGGTATCGACTGTATCTCGAACTCGTAGGGTTGCAACGTAATAGCAAATCGTGCAAGTTTAGCACTTTTATGGTTTGATCGACGTAATGCTGCCACTGATTTCTGATCAGTCTGGATCAGGAATGGAGATCCTAGCAAAAAATTTTCCAACTTGGTAATTGCCCAGATTACGGAGAGCAATTCTCGATCCACAGTGGAATATTTCGTCTCCGCAGGTTTCAGTTTGCGTGAGATATACATTACGGGGTGAAGGACATCATCATGATATTGCAGTAGACATGCCCCGAGTCCGTAATTACTCGCATCTGTACGTAGAACAAACTTTTTAGAAGCATCTGGTAATCTTAAAACAGGTGGGCATGAAAATATTTTAAAGATAGTGCGAAAAGTTTTGTCACATTCGTCGGTCCAATTTATCCTTAAAGGCATGTTCTTCTTTAGTAATGAAGACAGGACAGCCGTGATGGATGATAGGTGAGGTACAAATCTGCTATAGTATTGGATTAAACCTAACAGACTCCTAACCTGTTTCTTCGTTTGAGGAACAGATAAATTTAATATTTTAGAAACCGTACTGGGAATTGTTTGGATACGTCCCGATCCAATAATGTGCCCCAGGAATGTTATCTCATTACACGCTATTTGAATTTTAGTTGGTTTAGCGGTTAAATTGTTATCCCGCAATATTTCCAAAACTGATTTAAGACCCAAAAAATGTTCCTCAAATGATGAACTAAACAAACATATGTCGTCAATATAGGTAATTATATCTGATCTACCTGCTAAAATTTTTCGCATCATGCGAATAAAGGTAGCTGGAGCATTCATTAGCCCAAAAGGCATCACGTTCCACTGGTAAAGACCTTGTGGAGTTGAGAATGCTGTGTAGTATTTGGCTCTTTCGGTTAGTGGAATCTGCCAATAACCTTTAGTTAAGTCAATTTTAGTGAATTGCTATTACGTTGCAACCCTACGAGTTCGAGATACAGTCGATACCTGGAACTGAAAACGTCATAGCCGACACGTTGTCCAGACATCCTACGGATTCTGAATGAATATTACAATTTCAAGAAAATTTTCTGACTAGTCAAGCATTACATTTGCAATGAATGTTATTGATATCAAGTCAGAATATACAACAATTCAGTTGGACTTCCTACCTAAATAAGGACAATTTACTGGCCACCAGTTGTGACGGGTCGGTGGTGGTGGTGGCGTTGGTGTTGCGATTCCTTGGTTATGGTATTATTTATTGAATAGTAAAGTCACTCTTAGACGTATCAATGTTGGTTATAAATGGTTAGCTCTGGGCATCAGAACATCCCTTCGACGTTCTGATTTGCATAGTATATAGTATTTGATTTCCCTTGTGGGAGAGTTATCGTGCTGACAAAGGTAAACGCCAACAGCTGTAGAACCGAACCCGAAACGTAAATAAAGGATCAAGCCTTCTGCTTTGAGTCCACATGTATTGAGATTCATACAAAAACGATAATCGACATTCACAAAGGTTTCATGTACAATTCAGCGTAACAATTGAATTCCAAATAATATCAGTAAGTATCCGTCCGTGTCAAAACAATATGTCAGATGAACATCGTGGCTATATACGTGCGCTGTTGTAGTCAACAGCCAGAAATGAGCACATGAGTTCTTGACATCTACAATTTGAATCATAATACGATTCTCTTTCCATTATCTAGTTTAATGTAATTAATCTCATTCTTAGATTAATTTCCGAACTGACCCTGAAGTCTACATCGATTCATCTATACAATATAGGCTATATACTCAGCCTTATTTCCTTGGAAGAAATACAAGACACGACCTTCTTGCTTGACGGATAGCGTAACAAGGGCCCTGTAACCAAGTCACCCGGCGTGACCTTCCCAACGCGAATGCGTCATAATCTCCGCATATATTTCGCGTTCACTATACCGTAAAATATCGACATATTCTATAAATATTAATGACCCCTAAACGTTGCGCATGGGTAAACCCCAGCAGACGCCATCATTTAAAATAACACCGTAACACAGACAAAGAGGAAAATGAAAAAAAGAAGAGAAGAAGAGATCTGATACAGACTCAGTCAAGTTATAGTAGAGTAAGAAACTCTCTTTGCACTGATGATGAGCGTCCCCACTTGCCATTGTAATGCTTATATAGCGACACTAGGGATACGACATGGTTGCAGTATTGATGCTGTAGGTACTGCTTACTTGAGAAATGATGGTAATGACACTTATATAATCAGGTCTACATTACTTTCATACAATGGTGTTGGATATTTTGCTAGGTCTGATATACATCATCATCATCATCATTCTCCCTTGGCCATTGACTGACATGACTAAGCAGTCTCCGGCCATCACACCTTGCGGCGTCATAGGGCAACAAGAAACTATCCGTTGTTCCGTTACACCTAACGGCGTTTATTGGTACAACAGATTACTAATTGTTGTTTCTTTGATCAGTGATAAGCAAGCGGATGATCAGTCCACTGTGTCTGATATACATGGGTATAACATATAGCTTCAGACAGAGTTGACGATTGACTGGTGCATCCAAGGCTAGAATCAGCCGAGCACATCAAACTCTGACTTATAGACACATATCTTTCACTATCGCCCCAGGACATGTATTAGTGCATGTGTTGCGCACATATTTTTGACGCACAGATTACAAATGTACATTATGACTGGTTGATATGAAAAAGAGATTACTTTGGTTACAGTCAAAGTTATATCATCCATGATTTGATTTATACTTGTGATTATGTGGATGATCTCCCCTTGAATATTGATTTCGCGGATGAATACCGAATTTATGTAATTTCTCATTTGTTAGGGCCAGAAAATAGATTGATCTTGTTCAATATGTTTATGGCCTGAATTTATATGTATTACTTGTCTAGTACAAGAAGATTCAGTCTTATATTGTATATCTTTGTATGTTTCTTCTTCTTCTTCGATCCTTAACCACCGACCGTCAAAGCAGTCAGTGGCCATCACGCCTAGTGGCGTCTTGTAGGGCAACAACAAATTGATTCCACTTTGCACGGTCGGTGGCCATCCTTCGTACAGTGCCCCAACTCTGGTTCATTCTTTGCATCTCAGCCTCCGCAGTCCTCCGCCAAGTTGTTTTTGATCGGCCTCTCTTTCGCTTTCCTTCAGGGGTCCAAAGCATAGCTGTTCTTGTGATGGCATCGGGGTCTCTTCTGAGGACATGACCAACCCAGCTCCAGCGTCTGCCAGCTATGATGGTGTGCATGTCCTCTTGCTTGCTACGAGTAAGCAGATCTTGGTTGGTGATGGTATTCGGTCAAAAGATGCGGTGAATTTTTCTTAGGCATGTTGTGTGAAAAGAGGACAATTTTGACATTTCCTTCTCTGTGACTCTCCAGCATTCCGCACCATAGAGAAGCACAGAAAGCACGCAACTCTGGTATAATCTTAATTTTGTGCTTGTGCTGTATTGGAAGGACTTCCAGATGTTATTTAGGCTAAAGAAGGCTGTTCTTGCCTTATTTATTCTGATGTTGATGTCTTTGCCTGCCCCACCGTCTGGTGTTACTATGCTTCCTAGGTATGTGAAGGTATCTGTCTGTACCACTTGCTGATTCCTTACTGATATGGGCTCAGGGTTGCTCACATTGAGCGTCATGACCTCAGACTTCTTTAAATTTATGTTCAAGCCCACCTGCTGGCTAAATTTATTAAGTCTATCCGTTTTTTTCTGGATGTGTTGATGTGAATGAGCCAGCAGTGCAATGTCATCTGCATATTCCAGATCTTCCAATGTAGAAAATGTAGTCCATCTTATTCCTCTTGGACTGCCCTCTGTTGTCTGGCGCATCACCCAGTCTATGACTGTTAAAAAAAGAGTGGTTGATAAGGGGCATCCCTGTCGTACTCCTGTCTTCACCTCGAAGGTTAGGTTGCTCTGCTCAACACTACACGTAAAGCTGGCATAGAGGCTTTTTATGATTGACACTATGCAGCTTGGAATTCCATAAGCCCTCAGTATTTTCCATAAACTGTCCCTATGTATGCTGTCAAAAGCCTTTTCAAAATCAACAAAATTTATGTAAAGCTGTCTTTGCCATTCTGAGCACTGCTCTATAATGGTCCTGAGAGTGAATATATGGTCTACGCATCTTCTGTTCTTTCTAAATCCTGCTTGTTCTTTCCTCAGTTTGTAGTCTACTGCCTTTGAAATTATCTGTATATTTATCCTGCCTAGTATTTTGCTGGGAACTGAGAGAAGAGTGATTCCTCTCCAATTATTGCAGTCTGCAAGATCTCCCTTTTTGGGCAATTTGACAATTATTCCTTTGTTCCAATCTGATGGTGTTGTCCCCGTTTTCCACACTTGCGTAAATAGTGGTTCTAATAGTTCTGCTTCTAGCTCAGGGTCTGTCTTAAATAGCTCTGCATTTAAGTTATCATGGCCTGGAGCTTTACCGTTCTTTAACCCTTTGATTGCTGTGATGATTTCTTCTTTTCGTGGAATGTCTGTATTTACATCTAGATCGTTTTCAGCCTCAGCAACATTCAATTGTGTCTCTGGTATTTCCTTGTTCAGAGTTTCTCTGAAGTGCTCTGCCCATCTTGTTTCCTGTCCCTCTGCTGTCTTGATGAGATTTCCTTGCTTATCTCTTACTAATGTAATATTGTTTGCACCTTGTTTTCCGCTGATGAATTTAGTTATTTTGTATACTGTGCTTTGTTCATTTCTCAGTGCTGCCTCTTCTGCCTGTTTTTGTATGTTTAGGTCGGACTATATTCTTTGTGCCGAAATTTGGCGCAGGTATTCGTTGTCCTACGAAGGCGTACTGAGTCTCGATAATGCCGCCTGATATGGCTGAGTGTGTTTCTTTGGGCTGGTCCCTTTTAAGGGTTGAAAAGTGATTTGTGCATGTTTTTCCAGGAGAAGTTTGTGTCTCTGCAAGAGTCTATTTGTCAGAGATTCTCCTCATGCACTTTGTTATTAGATCGGACTCCAGGTAATACCAGACCCTTTCTTTTGATGATCTCTACGTGGTTAGACCTAGATGGAGTCGTATTTTCGAACATCGTTGGTCGTTGATATACCCTTGAAGATGACAGGTTTCCCAACATAGCTGATGTCTACATGTAACAACCTTGG
The DNA here is from genome assembly GCA_024509875.1 of Oreohelix idahoensis. Taxonomy (NCBI): domain Eukaryota; kingdom Metazoa; phylum Mollusca; class Gastropoda; order Stylommatophora; family Oreohelicidae; genus Oreohelix; species Oreohelix idahoensis. Next base: position 1,453,322 of record JAMPIV010001848.1, on the reverse strand, counting down.
TAATGTGGAACTGTAGGGAAACTCTATGAAATTATTGATATTCAAATTATGAATTAACTGTGGCTTATCATTAGCCTTTTCCTGGGTGAGTGAGCGAAAACTCAGGAAGGCAGCCATCTTGTTTTCTTGTCATCGTTATGGATCTCTGTCCTGAGAACAGTATACCAAACTTATTATCGGACAGTGATATGGAGATCTCACTAATATGAAAACCCCTATCGTGGTTTAACTTTATGACATAAATATTTGCTATATGTCGCTGGAGAACTTAGCCAAGAAAAAGGTTCGGCCAGTGAACTCTTTGTATGTTTACACACCCACACCCACTGATGCGTTCAGTCAGTTAGGGGATGTGGCAATAGTCTGCCAGAACATTGAATGATTCCTTATATCTTCCATCATATTTGAATGCTGCATGAAATATGATCTATTGTTCAAATGCCTAATGATGTATACGTCAACATGTTCCCATGACTATGTTCCGTGCTGTCCAGATGTGTGCGTCCTAATAAACAGTACAAAACGACCACAGCAGTCTGTATCGGTGACTTATAGCGATGAGTGAATGAGTGCCTTATACTGGTCAACACACGAACACTCCAGCATTCGCGTTACACTTCACACTCTCACTCCATATCTGTATAATCCTGCGTCGGTTGGGTTGACCTTTGCTCCACCTGCAGCACCCATCATAATCACCACTGGTCTGCGTAAGGAGAAGAAGAAATCATCTTTATTCTACAGCATCACCCTTTTACAGTACTGACCATAGGTGTCTACAGTTTGTGACGTGCGAGCCTCTACAGGCCTACTTTTACAGTGGTAGGCCAGATCCCTGGGTCCAGCCTTCGCAGTCTTGAGAAGTCACCAAGTATTACAAGAACGTTTATTTTGGCAAAATGTGACACACATCAACACCAGTAGGAACTATACAGTCGATGTCAGCTTGACCTGTTCTGACAAGTGAAGTGAATCTGGGTCAATGCTTGTTGACATTTTTCGCAGTACAGAGCTGATACTTTGAAGGCCATAAACTGTTCTGTTGTTGCAGTATTTTTGAACATAAGTGCATAAATTTCATCGTTGGACCTTCTGATGCTCATATTGTTGAACACTGTAATAGATTTAAATCAAAAATCTAGTATTGATTAAAGTGGCAGTTTAGTTTGTTTATTCAGAAACTGTGCCATTATATTTCTGAACTGAAACTCTTTCCACAACACATTTCATTATTTAATGTATGCATTTATGCTATTGATGTTTACATGTTATTTGTTTATATGTATAATTGTCCATATGTCCGTGGGCGGTTGGTGAGGTGACTAGCACAAGAAATACCGAGTAATATTGGTCTTGTACTAGTGTTCCATAGGGAGCAAATTTCTTAATTGAAATTTGCTAGCGACAACCTGTTGCTATTTCTGTTAGTTGTTAAGACACGTTTTTCTTCGTTGTTTTTGTTAATAATTTTGTGTTCCTTCATCATCATGTGACGTATTCTTTCCAGAACGTTGTCTCCATTACAGCTGCTCTGAACGCATCACGATTCTGGGCAAGTCGACCTGCATCAGCCAAAGACAAGTTCAGACTCTCTGTGATGTCCTGGGTCCACCGTCGTCTAGGTCGACCCCTTCCCCTTTTTCCAGGGACCATGCCTTCCATCACTGTTTTTTCCAGACTATTATGTCTTTTTATATGACCGAAAAATTTCAGCTTCCTTATTGCGATGGTATTTAGGAGCCAATGTTCCTGTACGTTTAGTGAGTGCAGTACTTCTCTGTTGGTCTTTTTTTTCTGTCCAGGGTATTCTCAACATCCTTCTGTAGCATTTCATTTCGAATGATGTAATCTTTTTTGCAACTGTTTTATTGAGTGTCCAAGTCTCGCAGCCGTATGTTGCTACTGGGAATATACATGCTCTGATCAGTTGTAACTTTGTTTCTTTGCTTGTGCCTTGCCATAGGTTTTTCATCTGTATTAGCTTATGTGAAGCAATTGCAAGTCTTCTTTTAATTTCTACTGCACAGTCGCCAGAGCTGTTAATGATTGATCCTAAGTATTCAAATTCATTGACACTTTCCAGTTCTTCGTTATCAATTTCAATTTCTGGTTTGGTCTTTACTTTGTCTGTTGTCAATACTTTGGTCTTCTTGGTGTTTAGGTATAGATTCTGGGCCTCGCTGTGTTTTTTGGTGGACAGAAGTAATTGTTCAAGTCCTTTTGGGTTGGTCGATAGGAGGACTGTGTCGTCAGCATATCTGATTTCCGGGATCTGGTACCCGCCGATGTTAAATGAGTGTTCCTTAGTTTTGTTTATTTGTTCGTATTTGTAGATCTACTCTGTCCTATAATTTATTTCTATACACCATTTATGTTTATACACTGTGGCGTTAGTTGTCTTGTTGATTTCATTGCAGTTATCATCACAGATTCTGTGATTATTTACTTACTTCAGTTACTTATATTTAATTTAATTTAATTTGATTTCTGCAATTGTTTTCATATTGTCTTTTATGCTTGTCCTTTGTAAATGTCTTTGGTTGACATAAGATATATGAGGTATATTTGAATACACTTATATAATAGTACAGGCCAGTACATTATTATTATTATTACTGTACACGGAAGTATACAAGACCTGTTTAAGGCTTGTCTCCAACATTGATTGGGATAGAAACATATTATTTTCCACAGGTACTCAAGTGATCATTTGTTCCATTATAAACAAGATAACCATATAAGGTCTTTGACTAAGACTAAGAGAGTGAAATAAGATTAAGTGAGTATACAAGTCTATAGTACAGACTTGTCTCCCATTAAAGTTGAATAAGGTAATTTATTTACTTTTTCTGGTTACTGATTTCATAAGACAAGATGGCTAACTTAGATTACTTTATCCAGCAAGGGTTAACCCTTGGTAAGTCTGGTAAAGAATTGGAAGAATATTCAGTTGCTCAATTTGCCATTGCATTAAAATGAGAAGAGAAAAAACGAAAAGATGAGAATAAATGGAAAGCAGAAATTGAACAAAAGACGATAGAAGCTGAGGCTGAACAGAAAAGATTAGACAGAGAATCTGAGGAGAGAAAACTTCAAATAGAAGAAAAAAAATTAGAAGCTGCTGCTGAGGAGAGAAAAGCTGCTGCTGAGGAGAGAAAACTTCAAATAGAAGAAAAAAAATTAGAAGCTGCTGCTGAGGAGAGAAAACTTCAAGCTGCTGCTGAGGAGAGAAAACTTCAATCTGCTGCTGAGCAAAAAAGATTAGAAGCTGAGTTTATGTTCGGTTGAAGAGGCTGACAAGGATAATTATGAGGTTATCAGGGCAGCCTTGATAAAGAAGTACCAACTGTCAGAGGAAGGTTATCGTATTTTGTTTGAGACAATGGTACCTGAGACAGGGGTAGAATTCTCAGAATTCATTGCAAAAGCACGTCTTACATTTCAACGATGGATTGAATTATCCAAAATAGAGAAAACATATGAAGCTCTTATGGATTTGTTGCTCAGAGACAAGATCATGTCCTCTGTGAGCAAACCATTCCTTGAATTTTTACACGAGCGTAAACCTCAAACATTAAAACAAATGCAAGAATTTTGTGACCAATACGTCACGGCACACCCTGACGTAACTCTTAGCAACACTAAGATTAAAGAGGGTATGCCAGTTGCGTCAGCAACACAATACAATAATAATTACTCACACAAATTCCAAGGAGCTCAAAATAAATTTGATAAAAAGGTTAGCTGGAATAAGTATCAAAACCAAGGTAACCACTCAAACCAGGGTTCTTCTCCGAAGAACTGGTATCGGGCTGACAGTCTTCGATACGCGAGGGGTGGCCATAATTATAGACATTTCCGCAAAGGAAGTCACTATAGGAACTACCCAAGTTCTCCTTCATGGAAACAACAAAACCAACATTACAGAGACACTCATTATAATGAGCATGATGATTATGATCATAAATATTATGATTCAAACCCAAGTAGGGGTTATAACAGAGGAGGCAATAATAACTATAGAGGTTATGATAATCGAGGTAGATCACAATATAAAAGACGTAAATCACAGTACCAGGCTAACTCTGCACAGCAAGAGTTCCATGAAGCCGGTAATCAAGCTAATGATAAGAAAGACTCTAATAATGTGGGATGTTCTGCTTTCGATTTTGGTAGAGCATCTCAATGTTCCCAATGCAAAACATTATTCGATCCAACCACGGTTTCTACTTTAAGCTGTGGTCATCCTCTTCCCGCTCTCCCTGCGTCAGTCGCGCATGATGGAAGAGGTGCTCTTGTCTTGAATAGAGGTCTAGTAGATGGTACTCCGGTCTCAATTCTTTTCGATTCCGGCTGCACAACCATTGGAGTGAGGCAGTCACTAATAGATCCTTCTCGAGCCACTGGCAAAGTAATCAAATGCGTAACATTTTGTGGCACATTGGAGAAGTACTCTACTGCCATTGTCAACATTGCTACTCCCTTCTTTGCAGGAGATGTGCACCCGTGTCTTCTCCCGAATCCGATCGCTGATCTTATAATCGGTCGCATTCATGGAGTGAAAGAATGCACTCAGCAACAAATTGCTGATTGGAAAAATAAGAATATGCAAACTGCTAATGCTGTAGTCACTAGGGCTCAAGCACTTAACGTGCCTCAATCTTCACCTTCTGAAGATAACGATACACGGAACCAAGGTGATCCCTTGGAAATTTCTCGTGACTCATTCATAAAGAAACAGGAAGATGATCCTACTTTTAAAAAATTCTTCACGCTAGCAACAAAAGGTGATCCAAATAAAGATACAAATCGTAAATCTTGGATTACGATGAAGAATGGCGTACTTGTACGTATGGTACAAGACTCCGCTAAGTCCAGTCATTCTCAAATTCTTGTGCCCAAAAATATGAGAGTTAAAATCTTACAGCACGCTCATGATTCTCAGTGTGTTGGGCATATGAGTTTTTCCCGTACTAAATCTAGGGTTCTTGAATCTTTCTTTTGGCCTTTTGTGAACAAGAACATACGAATCTATTGTCGATCTTGTAAGGTATGTCAAGAAGTTAAATCCAAAGGTCCACGCCATGCTGCACCTATTCAGGCTGCAGATATTCCAATACGACCATTTCAAAAAATGGCGATAGATATCATCGGTCCATTTAAGATCAAGTCTGCCAGAGGACATCAGTTTATCTTGACGTGTGTTGATATGTGCACACGTTGGCCAGAGGCTATTCCTCTGAAGAGCATAACTACTGCTGATATTGCAGATGCTCTTTGGCTTATATTTTCTCGTCTGGGATTCCCAGAAGAAATACTGTCAGACCATGGTACCCAACTCATATCGGATACCATGTCTCAAGTGATGTCGACTCTTAAGATAGAGAGATCTCTGAGTAGTATTTATCATCCTATGTCTAATGGGATGGTAGAACGTCTGAATAGAACGCTTAAAAACTTGTTAGGTAAGATAACTGAAGATCATCCTCAGGATTAGGACAGGGTTTTACCCGCGGCTCTCTTTGCATACAGAGAGGTCGCCAACGAACATACAGGATTTTCTCCCTTTGAACTTGTTTTTGGTGCGAAACCGCGAGGTCCTATGTCATTACTTCATGACCTTATAACTGCTGATAATATTGTCGATGACACAAAATCCTCTTACGAATATGTCATTGCACTTAGACATAAGATTATCGAAGCATGCAAATTGGCAACTGCTTCTTCTGAATTTGCGAAACAGAAGGCAAGGCAATTTGCCAATAAGAAGAGATGCTTGCGACAACTTTGTCCGGGTGACAAAGCATTTGTCTTGCTACCTTGTAGGGAAAACAGACTTCTTATTTCTTAGAAAGGTCCGTACGATATAATATCAAAAGTTTCCGATGTTGACTATATCGTCGATATTGACGGGAGGCATAAAACTTTCCACATCAACATGCTCGTGGAATTCCATGAACGTCCGGATTATTTACAACCTGTTTTCCAGGCAACGGACGATTCTCTAGTCCCACATGGACATTACTCATCGCTGTCAGCAATACAGGATTAGGAAACGAGTTTCTCGGATGTGAATCTCCCTTTTCCGATGATTCCACATCATTCTAATGAATCATGGAAAGACGTTGCGATCTCTCCCGAGTTATCTCTAGGAGAACAGAGACAGGTCTCTACTATGTTACAACAATTTCAGGATGTCCTTACTGACATTCCTGGTCGAACTAATGTCATTCAACATGACATTATTCTTACTGACCATAATCCTATAAGAGTCAGACCGTATCCTATCCCGATACATTTTCAAGCACAGGTTGAGAAAGAGTTGGATGATATGATAGATTTGGAAATACTTGAACCATCCACATCAGCATATTCTTCGCCGATGGTTATTGTACGAAAAAAAGACAATAACATACGTCTTTGCGTTGATTATCGCAAACTGAACCAAGTGACGAAATTCGATGCTGAACCTATGCCTTTACTAGAAGAACTACTTACTAGACTATCAAATTCTCATTTCTTCACTAAACTTGATTTGTCTAAGGGATATTGGCAAGTTCCTCTATCCGAACACGCCAAACCATTTACTGCTTTTTCGACACCAAGGGGTCTGTTCCAATGGAATTTCATGCCTTTCGGCCTTATGAACGCCCCTGCAACATTCGTACGCATGATGCGTCGAATCTTATCTCATCGCTCAGATGTCATTGCATATCTTGATGACATCTGTCTTTTCAGTGATACTTGGAAAGATCACTATAACGGGTTAAATGAACTATTGTCTATCTTACGCGAGAATAACCTGACAGCAAAACCATCTAAAGCCTGTATTGGTTTTAGCGAGATATCTTTCTTAGGTCACCGTGTTGGTCATGGTTTCTTAAAAACAGAGGACCATAATACAAGTAAGATACTTAACATTTCTATTCCTAAGACTAAAAAGCAAGTGCGAAGTCTCTTGGGTCTAATACAATTTTATGGACGATTCATTCCGAATCTGTCTTCGATCATGGCACCTCTTTCTTCCTTGCTAAAGAAAGGGTCTCCTAATATAGTCCATTGGACTCAAGAATGTCAATCCTCTTTGGATAAGGTTAAAACTATGTTTTCTACTTCACCTATTTTAGTGTTACCTACTAAAGATAAGACATTTATTCTTCGTAGTGACGCTTCATCCACAGGGATTGGAGCAGCACTAATGCAAGAGTACTCCGGAACTCTGCATCCTGTGATGTATATTTCCCGGAAACTAAATGCCGCAGAGAAGAATTACTCGGTCCTAGACCGTGAATTATTGGCTATGGTTTGGTCAATCCTTAAACTGCAAAGATTTCTTCTGGGCGCGCATTTCATTGTGGAAACTGAGCAGAAAGCTCTTACGGCTATTCAGAGTAAAAATCTGAAGAGCGCGAGATCAACGCGATACGCGATTGCTCTACAGCCATTTCATTTTTCGGTGCGAGCTATCCGTGGTTCAGAAAATGTGATGGCAGATATCTTATCTAGATGCCCACATGATTCCACCTAACCGTTAGATCCTGAGATTTCTACAGGTCTAACTCTACTACATTTTTTTCTATACTAAGATATGTAAACATATGTAATATGTCATATATTGATTGTATCACTACTTAGCGGTTCATTGATGTAAATTCACCGCTGATCTTTCGATGTTTTTTTTCGTCTTTGATAATCATGATGTTAAGATATCTAAGATGAAATTTTTGGATAAACTGATGTAGAAATTGTGGCATTGCCAGTATTGTAGTATGCGTTGGTGACACCTCTCTGGAAATATTTATACTTAGAGAAATACTTTCTCTAAGATCCTGAGATATATTCTCACGTTACATTTGTTTGGAATGCTTATCATCTGCGCATTATCATTCGTGCGTTGTGAGCCTGTTGTATGTTGCTCCTAGATGTATTTCCCAAAAAAAATGTACCATTTTTTTCCCCTAGGGGGTGTGGTAATCTGTTGCGCACATATTTTTGACGCACAGATTACAAATGTACATTATGACTGGTTGATATGAAAAAGAGATTACTTTGGTTACAGTCAAAGTTATATCATCCATGATTTGATTTATACTTGTGATTATGTGGATGATCTCCCCTTGAATATTGATTTCGCGGATGAATGCCGAATTTATGTAATTTCTCATTTGTTAGGGCCAGAAAATAGATTGATCTTGTTCAATATGTTTATGGCCTGAATTTATATGTATTACTTGTTTAGTACAAGAAGATTCAGTCTTATATTGTATATCTTTGAATGTTAAGGTCGGACTATATTCTTTGTGCCGAAATTTGGCGCAGGTATTAGTTGTCCTACGAAGGCGTACTGAGTCTCGATAATGCCGCCTGATATGGCTGAGTGTGTTTCTTTGGGCTGGTCCCTTTTAAGGGTTGAAAAGTGATTTGTGCATGTTTTTCCAGGAGAAGTTTGTCTCTGCAAGAGTCTATTTGTCAGAGATTCTCCTCATGCACTTTGTTATTAATTCGGACTCCAGGTAATACCAGACCCTTTCTTTTGATGATCTCTACGTGGTTAGGCCTAGATGGAATCGTATTTTCGAACATCGTTGGTCGTTGATATACCCTTGAAGATGACAGGTTTCCCAACATAGTTGATGTCTACATGTAACAACCTTGGTAATGTGGAACTGTAGGGAAACTCTATGAAATTATTGATATTCAAATTATGAATTAACTGTGGCTTATCATTAGCCTTTTCCTGGGTGAGTGAGCGAAAACTCAGGAAGGCAGCCATTTTGTTTTCTTGTCATCGTTATGGATCGCTGTCCTGAGAACATTATACCAAACTTATTATCGAACAGTGATATGGAGATCTCACTAATATGAAAACCCCTATCGTGGTTTAACTTTATGACATAAATATTTGCTATATGTCGCTGGAGAACTTAGCCAAGAAAAAGGTTCGGCCAGTGAACTCTTTGTATGTTTACACACCCACACCCACTGATGCGTTCAGTCAGTTAGGGGATGTGGCAATAGTCTGCCAGAACATTGAATGATTCCTTATATCTTCCATCATATTTGAATGCTGCATGAAATATGATCTATTGTTCAAATGCCTAATGATGTATACGTCAACATGTTCCCATGACTATGTTCCGTGCTGTCCAGATGTGTGCGTCCTAATAAACAGTACAAAACGACCACAGCAGTCTGTATCGGTGACTTATAGCGATGAGTGAATGAGTGCCTTATACTGGTCAACACACGAACACTCCAGCATTCGCGTTACACTTCACACTCTCACTCCATATCTGTATAATCCTGCGTCGGTTGGGTTGACCTTTGCTCCACCTGCAGCACCCATCATAATCACCACTGGTCTGCGTAAGGAGAAGAAGAAATCTTTATTCTACAGCATCACCCTTTTACAGTACTGACCATAGGTGTCTACAGTTGGTGACGTGCGAGCCTTTACAGTGTATACTTTTACAGCATGCATATAGCTTCAGACAGAGTTTATGATTTGACTGGGGCATCCAAGGCTAGAATCAGCCGAGCACATCAAACTCTGACTTATTGACATGTCTTTCACTATCGCATTGGGACATTTGTTTATGCATATTTTGTTCTACTACTTAGTTGATTCTGCTTATCAGTCCGATATAGTGTATCAACGACATTAACGGCGGATATTTTAAGACATAAAAAGGTCTTGACAAAAATCTGTGTCCAGAGGCAGTTACGATGTCGAAAACATGTATATACCTACATATTATAAATATAGAGTTATAAATGATTTTTGTTGTTGTATTGGATGAGGTTGACTATTGATAATATACCTCAAACTAAGGTTTGGTAATTGTAATGAGATAAGGTTACATTTGGCATCCTAATTTTTTCCTTGAGATTTGTTTTAGATATTAAGATTTAGACTTTGAGAATGTATGTATACAGGAGCAGAGATGGTGGTATGCTAAAGGTAGATGGATTAGTAGTTGATAGAACACAAATGTCTCCCTACGAGATACATTTGTATGGCCCCGGGTTGTATGTCACCGTTGGGTTTGCCAAAAGCATTATTTGTGCTTCAAGCAAGGTTTATATGAACGGTGATTTGATTTTAGTCAAGTAAAAGAGTGTAGAAAAATGGTTTAGGAAATATGAATGGATTTGGATTCAGACTATTTGTCTTAGTTGAAGGGAAATAAAATGAGTGAAGGGATGCTTTGAGAAAAGGGAGGAAACTCCGTATATTACGGTTGGTGGATAAAAGTCTTGAATTAGGGTTAAGCAGATTTAGTCGGTTCTCAATTATGGTTGAGAAAATTAGCATCTAACGATGTTATAGTAAGCTTTAAAGAAGAGAATATGGTGTTTAGTTAAAACGTCAAAGGGAGATAACGTGGAATTAAGTCCCTTGTAGGTTTTAGTGAGGTGAGAAAAAAATACACTCGGGAATAGAGTGAGAGAAGTCTAAAAATAACAGACGATAGTTCACTGAATTCGCTTACGTTGTAAAAGCGTGAGCAATTTTTTTCAGTAAGTGGAAATAAGGCCGACCAATCGTTTTAGCTGGTAAACAGGGACAGATCAGCTGAGCATTGACTAGAAGTCAAGGGCAGAACAGTTTACGGCTTGCAAGTGTGCGGTAGTGTTTTTCTGAAGATGAAGAAACAAGAAGGTTGTGCGGTTGCCACAAGTTTGACAAGATCTGTAGAAGTTATCACAGACAGATTAGAAGTGACAAAGTAAACTCATAAGGTATATAGATAAGTTAGGAGATGCTAGTCTTAGGAAATTCGGAGGATGTGATAAAGATTAGTCAGAACAGTATGAGTAAACTAAGAAGTTTCATAGTCAGAGAAAAATGCTACTTAAGAGAATTTGTTTTATAATGTCACTAGTGAGTGTATTCACAGGAGAGATTCAGGGAATCACCTGTAAGTATTGACTTTTTATGAATTATTATGCACTTTGATGAACATTTTCCTGACTCGCAGCAGAGAAATCACAAGACGATATGTTAGACAAATGAGTAAATGAAATGGTACTGGGCGAGAAGTTTAAAGAAGAGAAGCAATGGAATGTCCAGGATGTACAGAGGAATAGAAATACAAAGTACTTTGCATAAAGTTGATCAGGAGTTTTGAGGCAGATTGGGCAAAACGAAATAGAGCTTGAGGAAGCTAAATAAGTACTTTGAGATGAGATGAGCACAAAGGGGATTAAATGCATACCTACATTTGAGATATAGAATGTATACTTGAGGTAACTATGATATGACTGCAGGGGTGCTCTATATGAAAAATAACCTGCATCTATGAAATATATTTATATTACATGTAAATAAATTACCGTTTGTAAGAGAACAAACAAATGCTTGAGTTGATCCATGAAGGATTGTTGTTGAATGCCTGATCATCAATCACTATAATAAAATCACTGTACGATCATTCACGGAATAACAACCAAGAAGGTTACGAACGAGCCAAGGGTTGAAAGTAAGAAGGAAAGTAGTTCATCCAAGAATTGTCAACTCTGGCGGAGAGGGCCAGTACCAAACACTACTAACTTAAAACTTGGAAGATATACAAGGAGACTGGTATGAGTCACACAATTAGGCCTGCCATCTGCCACCTAGTGAAATATAGCACGGTCACACATACACTAATTGATCCCGTGAACAGTCCACCCTCGGTTACAGCTTATAACAGTGTGAACTTTGCTATATTAATGAACTGTGTAATGGCTTGCGGTGTTAACACTTGGCTAACAAGATGGATAGCAGCTGCCTTAACTGAGAATTCACTGGTATGTCGCTTGGCCGGGAACATGGACATCAGCATGAATGGAAAATATTCATAGAAGCTCCGAGTCTGCAGTAGCTTGTGTGGATCTACTGTCCTGGTCATGCATGGGTTTGCGGTAATGAGAGATTACAAACAAAGAGTCTGACACAGTGACTGCCTTTGTTAATGAAGTTTCAGTTAGCCACCTTAAGGCTCGAGTAATGCATGTCCCCTTTCGGCATCGTGGTGTCAATTGATAAAGGCATGTGGAAACGTATAAAGAACAGACGCACGAAATCAGCATTGTATATCATGTAAAACATTTTGCATGACGAAATCAGCATTGTATATCATGTAAAACATTTTGTATGACGAAATCAGCATTGTATATGATGTAAAACATTTTGTATGACGAAATTAGCATTGTATATCACGTAAAACATTTTGAATGACGACATTAACATTGTATATCATGTGAAACATTTTGAATGACGACATTAACATTGTATATCATGTAAAACACATCGCTGCAGCAACCACCGCTGCACGAGCATGTGGTTGCTAGGTGCAGGCTTCCTTCAAATGGGCCAGCTACAGTTGTGGCTCCACGCTACACAGGGAGTAAACAAGAACATGCTGATGATGATGATATATCTTTTAAATATTTGAATTGGCATTATCATCTTGTATTCCTCATACAGCATGGATAAACCACAGCAGATGGAAGCTTACGACAAATGCCATGCTCTTGTGGCGATGGTTTTCGCTGCAATAGGTTTTACAAGAAAAGGATGACAGTTCCACGCACAACCTCATTATAATCGCTTCTTATGACATGCCTGAGCTAGCATTAGACCTAATTTTTCTTTGTCTTCTCAGGGAACCACACGGGCTATATCGTGTATTAATATATTATGCCTTTTTCAGCAACAACCATCGGAAGTCAGAAGTGTAGCGTTGTAAAGAAACGTTTGAAACGTGATGCTTTTCTGACAGTACACCGTTTACAGATTAGAGTGAGTTTCGTTTTCAGTGTCACTAATTTTTTTTACAAACATTTTTAACTTGTGTGCACAATATTGCATCACTATTATATAATCAAGTGTGTTAAAATAAATTATATAACCTCAGGGGCGTACAAAAAAGTATTTGGCACCCGGGGCGGATCCTTAATTTACCACTCCTCCTCTATTGCTCCCTCTTTCCCATAAATAAACGCACTGAAAAATATACTATGCCTGCGAGTACATTTTTTTAACAGTACTGTACACCAAAATAGTCTGATGCCACCCCTCTCCTGGCTGTCACTCGGGGCGGACCGCCCCTCTCCCATTCTTCTTAGTATACCACTGTATATGCAGATGCAGTATATTTATTTTTAAGAACGGAGAAGTGAAGAAATAACGAGACATAAACAAAATTAGTTTACTAGGAATCGAATCATGGATTGTTTTTGTTTAATGTCACCAGAGACACTATTAAACCTCGGGTTTTCAACCGAGTCAACGTTCATTTCTACCTTATGAAAAATACAGTTGCATACCACTACATAACTTTAAGTGTTGTGTCTTGAAATTGTACTGAACTAACAAAATGTGGCACAATTCAAAACAGAAAGGTTGTTATCCTCTGGGACGATTGAACCAACAGTAATATGTTCATGAAATCAAAACATGTACAAAACTACTGACACATGACAAGAGATATGGCTATCCATGATTGTAACGACAACTCGTCAATGGTGCTCATTTTTAAAGATCTGAAAATTACTCAGAGTATGCTTGTAATCAACTCCGCCTAGGCCGGTCCCAAGCCCGGCTGAAAAAGGAGGAGGGCGGCCTGCATAGAAGCCGTAAGGAGGCAGCCCCTCCACCATGCAAAGGCACAACAGGCCAATCACCTGTTTGCTTTAAACCATGATTACGCGAACTACAAGAGAGAAAACCGGACTAATTCTAAACGCGACGAACTGGAACGGACTACGGACTACGACTTATGGAACTTGGAACACAAGAAGTATAAATGGGAAAGAAGAGGAGCTGGTGGAAGAGATGAGGAAAACAAAACTAGACATCCTGGCTATAACGGAAACAAAGAAAAAAGGACAATGAGTCATGGATCTCGATGGCAACACGCTGCTCTACAGTGGTGTACCCACATCTGAAAGAGCTAAAGGGGGCGTGGGTTGCATTGTGGCCAAAAACCAAAAAGATAGTATCAAGGGATGGTACTTTGTCTCGGAGCGCATTATGGTTGTAAAACTAAAAGAAGGAGAAACCATAGTCAACCTGGTCATAGTGTATGGGCCAAATGAGGATGAGAGAGCAGAGGTCAAGGAGGAATTCTTCGAGCTGCTTCAAAGGACAGTGGATGACTGCCTAGATGAAATTATCATGCTCGGAGATTTCAATGCCAGAGTTGGAAATGACTATGCTAGATGGGGGTGGAGTTATCGAAAGATATGGAGAAGATACTCTCAATGACAATGGAAAGCGACTCCTTAGATTCTGCAGTGAGCAGAATCTGATCATTACAAACACAAAGTTCTCCCATAAGCGCATACATGCATACACTAGATGTGAACCAACAAAGAATGAGAAGTCAGTGATCGACTATGCCATTGTTAGGAGGAGCTCATTCAAATATGCCCGGGATGCTAGAGTCTGGAGGGGATCAGAGTTTGGAAGTGATCACTGCCTGCTTACAATCAAAAGAACAACTGAAAGAGTTGCTCAGCCTAGGAACTGCCCAACATCACACAAGAAACTAAGTAAACGAACGGGAGAAATGAGCATTAAGACTTAATAAATTAAGACCAGATATCAGGAGCTTATTGCTGCAGCGGTGAGCAACAAAGAAGAACAACCTGATGACTTGGAAACCCTCTGGTTTAAATTCAAGGATATCATAAAGACAGCTGCTGCAGAAGCATTTGGTGAAGTCCGACTTGGGAACAAGAGTAAGAGGACACATTGGTGGACAGAGTAAGTCAAAGAGAAAATAAGAGAAGAAAATGGCTTGGAAACAATACTTAGGAGCTAAAAACACAACAGGACAAATGGAGAAATAAAGAGAATATGTGACTCTCAGAACAGAAGCAAAGAACAAGGTTCTAGCAGCAAAACAGAAGTACTGGGAAGAATTCGGAGAAAAGCTAGAAAAAGATGCGCAAGAAAACCAGAAATTGTTCTATAAGACCCTAAAGAACATGAAGAAGGAAAAACAACGCCCTCTCAAATTTATAAAGGACAAGCAAGGCAAATTGCTTTCTGCCCCGAAAGAAGTAATGGAACGATGGAAAGAATATTTCTCAGAACTCCTGGATGGTGAGCATGGTGAAGCATCAGAAATGATAACCACTAGCACAGAAGAGAAAAACCAATGATGGTGAAGATGACATAAAAATGGAAGAACTGAAGGCAGCACTGGTGAAAATCAAGATAGGCAAAGCAGCAGGGCATGAAGGTATAACACCAGAAATGGTTAAGTACATGGCGACCTATTACTCTTAAGGGTCCTATAGGCAGCGTGGTGCAACAAGACCACACCAAAGGATTAGGAGATTACCATCATAACACTAATTTTCAAAAAGGGTGACAATCGACATGTGAAAACCATAGAGGCATATTCCTTCTCAGTGTCCCTGGTAAAATCTACTTTAGAATCCTAGAGCAGAGATTCCGATGCTTAGCTGAGCCACAATTGGATGAGGTCCAGTGCGGATTCCGAGCAAACCGAAGTACTCAAGACCTAATCTTCACACTCAGACAGCTGAGTGAAAATGCCCTTGAGTATAAGAGTGAGATCCATCTTTGTTTCATAGTTCTGGAAAAGGCGTTTGACTAGGTCCCCTGGAGAAAACTTTGGGACTCTTTGGCAAGGAAGAACATTCCAGTACCTCTGATTCATGCTATACAGAGCTTCTACAAGTCTTGCAGAAATTATGTGAGGACAGCAAACCATAAGTCAGAAGAGTTCAGGACCACCACTGGTGTAAGACAAGGTGATATCATGTCACCTTATCTTTTAATACTCCTCTTGGACGATGTCATTAAGGCATGTAAGGAGATAACAAGAAAGTATTCAGTGGGGTACTGGAAGATGAGACAGGTCTGTATTTCAGAGCTGGCATTTGCTGATGATGTTGCCCTGATTGCTAAATCAGAGGCACATCTCCAATCCAACCTGCAAGTCTGGAAGGAAGAGCTGGAGAAGAGAGGGATGGTCATAAGCAGCTCTAAAACAAAATCCATGGTGATATCACGAGAAGAAAGAAGACATCAGATTAAGCTGGGAGAACAGGTCCTGGAGCAGGTCGACCACTTTAAATACCTCGGAGCTATTATAGACCGAAAGGGAGGCATCAAAGAAGAGTTGGCCACTCGAAAAGCAGCAGCTGGGAGACTTTTTCAGGCCATAAATCGAGGATTCCTCAGCAAGAGAGAGGTTGGTAAGAAAACGAAGATGGCTGTATACCGCTCCACCTATGTCCCAGTCTTGACATATGGATGCGAGTCATGGGCAATGACTACAACCCACAAAAGCCAGATCCAAACCTCAGAAATGAGGTATCTGAGGAAGGTGGTTGAAGTAACAAGAAGAGACATGGTCCGCAACCAGACGATACGTCAAGGCCTAAAATCCCACCCCCTGCAGACCCAAGTAGAACAGTCCCAACTAAGATGGTTTGGCCATGTCTGCAGAATGGGAGAAGATCGGCTACCACGACAAGCATGGGAAACAAAGAGCCAGGGATCCAGACCTCCAGGACGACCCAGAGTCCGCTGGGAGGACAACATTAGACAATCTTTGAAGGATCGAGGACTAGAATGGAACCAGGCCAGGAGGAAGACAGCCGATAGGATAGTCTGGCGCTCTCTCTCCCAAACCTCTACACCTCACGGTAGAAGGTGAGAATGAGTATGACTAAGTAAGTATGCTTGCAATCTTATTTTCAAAAACATTTATTATCTTTACAAATTTTACCCAAGTCCGGGATTTAGCCTATTCGATTTTTTGAAACCTCAGAAAATCATTTAAACGTGCAAAAAAAAAACTCGGTAATGCATGTCCCCTCTCCTGACCTGTCTTCATGCTGATCCTGTCGAGCATTCATTGAATGTTATAAATAGTTGGCTTGTTCTGTTACAGGTAATAAAACACTAAACGTAAACAAGTAAAGAGTGGTCATTGTCTTAGAGACTACAAGATACTTTATGGGTATTAGAAAGCAGAGAAAACACTTATCTATGGCATCCTACCTGGACCAAATATAATGAACCAGCCTAGTGGTGAGCTTGTAACTACAAACAGCGACCCCAGCCAAAAGACAGATTTTACAAATTTCATATGTAGATTCGATCGGATCTCTAAGTACAGAGCATTGTAGTGGCTGAGTGCTTCTAGTCTAGATCGCATCAGTTGTTTAAACCGGATGACAGAGGACATCAGCAGCACCATGGATAACAACATCAAGAATGAAGGTCCCAGTGAGAAGTTAAAGGCCAATATCTTGTACCACAGAGGACTCACTAAATGAATTTTTAAAAATTACATTATCAGTCAACATGAACAGCAGTCAGTTATTTTCTCAGGGAAATTAACTTCATCTGCATTTAAAGATACTAGAAAAAAATACACGCATTCAATAAAAAGTATTAAAAATATTCATCTCATATCTGTTCTATAATTTTGCTTCTAGGGTCGTAAACAATGGACTCTTTAATACTGGTTTACTCTTTACTTGTGGTTTTCAACATGTTGTTTGGTACCTATTTCGCTACCTGCAATACTTTTCATAGGTTTTATGGAACAAACCTGAACCATGCTCATTATCCCACCAAGGTTGGCAAATTGGATAGGCCACTCTGTGGTACTCCATTGTGGCATCAATGCACATAAGCCCTCCAACAGCCAGTACAAGTGCAGCAACAAGTATGAGATTAACGGTGCTTCGACAGGCTTTTTTCCAGATATCCTATGTAAAGAAATTATCTCATTTGGTTAAAAAAAAAAGTAATATTCCCTCAGAACACGATTACTTTTTTTTTAATTGTAGAAGACATAATAAACATCTTTAAGCAACTTGCTTTAGCTACCCGACGTTTCCTTTTTCATTTTCTCTAATAAACGCTTATATAAACTTTCAGTATTGCTACTTCTGAAAATATACTACTCGTCAAAAGTCAAGGGCCACCCTATTATTTTCAATACACTTTTATATAAGCGCATAGAATGATTAAATGAAGGAAGTTTTTAGTAAAAATGGGTGCAATATCTTCCTCTGACAGTCCTCTATGCACGTTAAGCATAAAAACAAATTCACCGACAACCATAGTGATCACATGCAATTTGGTTTGCTGACCATAAATTCACATTTTTAATCTGTTTTTTCAAACTTCCGTAGAACCAAACAGGTGAAGTAATCGTGCTGATTGACATTCCACGTGCAATGGCGACTTTTCGTGAACAGAGTTCACACTTAATCTGTTTTACAATCAGCAGACTTAGGGTAGTTTCATCACTTGCAAAAACCATGCCACCGAGAAGAAGTCTTGACACCTTACAAAGAATGAGGGCTATAGCGTGGGTTGAAAGTGGTTTATCTGTCCGTGAGGTTGCTAGACGGCTTGCAGTGTCACACTCTACTATCCAAAGAATTTTGGAGAGATTTCAGGCCACAGGAAGTGTGGAGGATCGCCACCGGCCAGGTCGCCCTAGATGCACCAATAGACATGATGACCGGTACCTCTTGTTGTCAGCCCTGCGCCATCGAACAGTGATTTGTTCCGCTCTAAGATGTCAGCTGAGACAAACTGTAAACGTTAATGTCATTCAAAGCACCATTCGCAGACGTATACATGAATTTGGACTGGCTGCTCGACGTCCTGCAGTCAGAATCCTTCTTACTCCTGCTCATCGCAGAGCCTGTGTTGCTTGGTGTCGCGAGCACATCCGATGGACAAGGCAACAATGGAGTCAAGTTCTCTTCACTGATGAATCTCGCTTTACTGTGTCATTCAATGATGGCAGGATTTGAGTTTGGAGACAACGAGGAGAGCGATTTACTGATGACACAATTTGAGAGGTGGATCGTTATGGTAGGGGTTCTGTCATGGACTGGGGAAGCTTCTACAGACACGGCAGGACCCCACTCTACATCATCCAACGCAACTTGACCGGCCCAAGATACCAGAACGAAATCTTGAGACCAATTGTTCAGCCTGCTCTGGAGGCCATAGGTGGTAATGCCATCCTCCAAGATGATAACGCTCGACCCCATCGAGCTCGTGTTTATTCAGCAACATGGGATCATCAGGATGGCGTGGCCAGCTCATTCACCTGACCTTTCTCCGATTGAGCACCTCTTGGATGTCCTTGGTCGAAGATTGTCAACAAATCACCCCCTGCCAATGTATGTTGCACAGCTGACTGCATTTCTGCTTCAGGAATGGCAAGCTGTTCCTCAGGATACTCTTCGGACCCTTGTGGACTCGATGCGTCTACGCTGTCTTTAATGCCTTGCTGCAAACCGTGGTCATACCCGATTTTGAAATGTCTATTTGTCCAATATCTATTGTGTGACTTTTGAAAAGGTGGGTGACACACTTCACAGCTTCATTGCGTTTGAATGTGTTTCCATTTCTTTACGTGACATGTCAATTTGGTATTGAATAAATGCCGTTTTGACTGATACCAATTACGTTTATATCAGATTTGTTTTATGGTTTCAACCAAGGTTTTTCTAAGTGGCTCTTGACTTTTGACGAGTAGTATATAAAGATCAAATTACTATATTTTGATTAATTCATGTTGTTTGTTCTTATATTCCAAACGTTGCAATTCAAATAATATGTCACATCGCTCTTACTTACTGCTATTTTCCACACTTATTGTTGTAACATGGATATTATTCCAATACTTCATTCTAAACACAATTTTTGGTTTTGTTATTTGCCTTGAAAGAGAATAAATTTCTTGGTGGACCTATTCTGGGGTAAGCAACATATGGCTATCCGTAAGAAAAGCATGGATTTTCTAAGTAAATTCTTGCTAATTTAAGTAGCTGTCACCGAGTCATGTTTCTAGTTATTGCAAATGAGAGTTGTATTATACTGCAGAAGCTTAAAATCGAAAGGCGTGACTGGGTATCAAAGGAATGAATGGAATAAGCACCTCGTCTTTTCTGGCACTATCTGTTAATTAATATTGTCGCTTTCATCATATTTGAAATGATGTTTATCATACATTGTTTAGGCCCAATACACGCTTTAGGCAGTATCAAGATTAGGCAGTAATATTACTGGTGCTAGAATTTCAAAAATTAAGTGGTTCGATGGCATTCCAGGTGAAACCAAGTGTTGCTGTCGTTTTTGACGGTTTCATAAGACGTAAATCTATTTAATATTTTTTGATGATTTAAGTTAGAGAACTGTATGTTAACTCTCTGGGACAGGTTGATTTAGGGTTATCTTCCCTTTGTTTTATGCATTGTGTTGACATGTCTTAAGTCGGGGTTAGCTGTTCTCAGATCTGTTCTGTCTACGCATGCGCAAGTGTTTTGAGCGCGAACGGAGAGACTTCCGTCAGGGAATGATGATCTGGGTTCTGACCGGACTAGTATGTCCGTGGTACTTCTCTGCATTATCTGGGGGAAAGATAGTCGTCTGTGTGACTGTGATGTCAGTGATTCTCCCCAGAGTTATTCTGTTCGTCAAGAATGACGACAGTTGTTATATGTGTATTTCTCGGATTCTGTCAAAGGTAAAAGAAACTTAATTATTATGTCTAAGTTGCAGAACATTTTGTGGCGACCTGTGAGTAGAGCTCACAGTTCTTTGAGATACAGAGTCCATTATGTGTGCTCGATGTAGCCAACTAAGACTATTCGTCTAACTATTATACAGAAGCCCGGTGAAGAGAGATTATTATGAAAACCGCATGTTAGCGGTATGTCTCGGCATGGATGATTATGCCTGCCTATGAAGAATACACAGTTGTTCACATTATTATAGAGGCCCGATATTTCGGCACATATCTTTGAGCAGAAGAAGAAGTGTCTGGCGTGTGAAGCCAGATGAAGTCTTGACTTTCATTAAACAAGTTCATAGACTTTGATATTAAGCAACTGGAATCGCCTTTATCGTGCGGGATATTTTTAAAGGACTACTGACGCGTTTAGTCAGGGGCTCTGAGCTACAGTATGAACGAACGTAAATTGTCAAGTCAGCTCTACTAGCATCTTATACATGAGCTATGAAGATTTATGATGCTCGATGTTTATAATCATTACCACACATGAAATGTCCATGATCCTTGTTCAATTGACTGTGTCGTCTGTCAGCGTACTGTTGCCGTTATAAATGTTGAAGAAGTCATCTGTATTATCCACGTCTATGACTTCTACTTGTGGTGGAGTGAGTTTGATGTGTAGATGAATAAGAGCCTATACGACTTCGTGTCCACGATCTGCTTTTTCCTACACACACACCTTTACTCTCGACCACATCCTATTACGAGTACTACACACCTGAGAAACATGTATGCTGTTTGTGTGTGAGTGTCTACATTACACCATGGCAGCGCCTCACGCTGGTGACCTAGATACTCTGCAACACTGAACCGTCCAGGTGATCAACGACACTTCAACACGATACAAAAACAGATTTAATATTCAGACTTTAACATCTAGTGCCCAGCTTGATGGGGCTATATATATTGATCAGGACTTAACATCTGGATTTAACATCTGGTGGACCAGTTTCGTGGGTTTCTACATTACATCGTGGAGTGTCAGCTACGCAGCGAACAGTACTAAGCAAGTCGACGCCTTATACTGCTTCATGGACCACAGCTGCTTATGAATGTGGCAAAGTGGGATGATATAAATATTTATAGGGGACTTAGTGTACTGACTGAGGTCAGCTGTGAAGGTATCTGTATCTAATAGGTGTAGTGTTTTACAGATAACCTTACTTGCTACCACATTATACCTCAGTCAGAATTATTCTGGAATATTGTGATGACTACGTTAAATGTCTAGGGTTATGTAAATGATGCAGTGTAAGTCACAACAACAACAGACAGATAAACAATTTAATTTATTCCACCACACTTGACAACACTGTGACACTCACACACATTTAACACTCTATAAGACTATCTTAAATGAGTCACTGGTAAATTTTCAAATATTTATGTATTAATTACTTTCATTAATATATATCCTGATTCAACTACAAAGTGAACCAGGAATCACAATCAATTGTAATCACAATTTATATATACATAATTTAGAGATATGAACCTTGTAGTGACATATTTTATTAATCGTATCCTATGTGTGTCAGTTGTGTAGTAGTACTATGAGGTAATACTGGTTTTGTTTTTCAAACTATGTTGTTATTTGTCATCAAGACTTCAAGTGTTTGTTTATCTGGGACATAGTATGGGGGAAAAGTTCACAGTTCCTGTCAATTTAAACAAGGTATTGTCCCACCTTTTTACTAAAATGTCAATTTTTGAGGGGACATAATGTTGAGCTCCACTGGCCACATAGGCTTAACTTTCGTGATGGTGGCAGGAAAAGACTCCTCTGCTCGATTGCTCCCCTGTGTTCTGGAGACACCTCACTAGTCGCTATCTGGACCCAGGAGTATGCTGTCAGCCTCCAGTTTCAGCAAAGCTCATACCAGGTGCTGCTCAATAACTTTAGGACCACAATTCATGGAATAATACACAGTTACGTTGACTGGCAATGAATATAGCACAATTTCGATCTGCCGATGTCCCAGGCTTTTATTTAGAAAAATATGCACTGGCGCTCAATGCACTGGTTCTTTAGTAAGTTTATTTGAAAATGTGGTGGTGACCTGACGCCTCTGATTGACTATATTGGCGGGTCTAACCAATCGTGCCATGTTTACACAGCTTTTCCAAAAAAAAAGTACCCTTCCTTCCGTCTCCCCTAACAACAAAAGATAGTATTTATAGCCCGACTAATCGTGTTTAGCCTTACATTTATTGCGCTCCAATCAAATCGGATTTAACATGGAGACCCATTTCCCGTACAATGGTGGTGTCAAAATCTGCCACTGAGCGATTCTGATTTTGGTGTTGTCTGACACCCTCACTATTTCTTTTGGCTATAATTTGCTAATTCCTAGACTATTTGCGTAACGTTTAACATATTCTTTGTCAGCAAGTCCTAAGGAACCCAAATATACAAATTTAAGGGAGCTAGGTGGCTGCGTTCAAAATGTGCATTTTCTTCTACCTCCTGTTCACTTCGAATACGATGTGGTGTCTGGGTACTGTCATGTTTTCAGACATAAAACAGTATAATGTCATATTTCCTAATAAAGCGTTTTGTAAGTTTTTAAAACCTAACTCTCGTATGGGTAGTGTTTTTTATCACTGTCGATTTGAAAAAAGTTAGTGCTAGTGGCCTTACACGCGTGATGGTAGTAATTGTATAGCGAGACACGTGTTTAGTGTTGCATGCGTGCCTGCTTTCAGCCCTCCCTTCTCTCTATCCTAAGTTCATCGGTCTTTTCATCACGCCGTGTATAAAATGAAATGAATGGAATTTAAATATAGGTCAGCTTGCGTATCTCAAGGTTTTTCTTAGAAATGCAGTACACGTTTCATTGAAGAAAGCGTGTAGTGATGCAGTAGGCTTTTACTATCATGAAACGTTACAATTTGCAGACGAAGGAGAAAACAAGGGGGATTTCGAGTACATTCATTGTGACAGCACTGTTCTTTACCATTCTTCTTTCCTTTTATTGAAGTTATTTGTTAGGCTTTACATTTACTATTTAATTTATATATGTGGATTAGAATTTCTCACGACAATGAAGTTCATTTACGCTGTACTACGAACATAAACACCCTTCTGCATTTTGACAGTCGTCAATGGCCATATGTAGTTACGTTCTAGTCACGTTGTTTACGTCAAAGCTCAGGTTGTAAACAGTTCAAGCTATTGTTTACATATTACAGTCTACACATACCAACGTTGGATCTTCCGGTTTCAATTGGTTTGTTGGGTATGACATTGTAACTGGACATTTAGAGACCACTTCCTGTTGTTAAGTTGCTGGGTACTTCAACGGTGGATCGTCTACCTTTACTGTTTACATTTGTACCGCATTGTACTGCATCTTTGCGGGTGTTTGAGGATTGTGCTTGAGATAAGTGGCCCGTTTATGTGTTAAACTGTGCCTTTATTTCTGTTCAACTGAGCTTTCCTCTATACACATTCTTTATATAGTGTATACTTATATAGTTACATACTTCATGCATTCTTCGTTTACATGTTCTTTGTTTACATGGTGTATTAGTGTGTATTTTTCTGCGGGTCGGTTGGGCTGGTGACTCCTTTAGAGTATCCCACGTGATAGAGGGTCTAATGTGAGCGTTTTCTTTAGGGACTGTGCAAATTTTCCACAGTGAAATTTGCTAGCGACAATTGTTGCTATTTTTGTTTAGCTGTAATGTAGTGTGCTTTTCATCGTTGTTGTTGTCATATTTTTTGTTTCTTTAGTTTTGATTTCATTTGTTTGTATTTGTCTGCCTTCTCTTCCTTTCATTTATTTCTATACATCTTTTTGTTTATAACAGTGTTGTCATTTGTTTTGTTTAATTTTTCGCAGTTATCATTGCAATTCTTTGCAACATTAGATTTAGTTAAGCTTTATTTTTGATTTGACTTCTGCGAACGTTTTCGGTTGTTCTATATTCTTGTCTTTGTATTGTTATCGTATACATGTTTATCATACACTGTCTATATATATATACTTGGTCATAGACTATTATTATTAATATGATGCACTTTTCAGATAGGGGTTATGTATGATGATATTATTATAGAGAAACAAGGTGATTATACAAGTTTTTGATTAAAAGACTTGTCTCTCACGGAGATTGGGATAGATTAAAGTGAAGTGAGTATACAAGTCTAGTATTACAGACTTGTCTCCCATTGAGGTTGGGATAAGGTAATTTATTTAATTTTTCAGGTCTGATCTCACATTATTAGACATAATGTCTACACTTGAGCACTTTATTGAGCAAGGGAAATCCCTTGGTAAGACTGGTGAGAAATTAGAAGAATTCGCGACTACTCAGTATGCCAAGGCACTGAAGTCGGAAGAAAAGAGACAGAAGATGGAGAATGAGCAAAAGAAGATAGAATCTGAGAATTTAAAATTGCAAATGCAGGCAGATGAAAGGAAATTCCAGATGGAAGAGAAAAAACTTCAAGCTGCTGCTGAAGAGAGGAAACTTCAAGCTGAAGCTGAGAATAAAAGATTAGACAGAGAAGCTGCTGCTAAAGAGAGGAAACTTCAAACTGCTGCTGAAGAGAGGAAACTTCAAGCTGCTGCTGAAGAGAGGAAACTTCAAGCTGCTGCTGAAGAGAGGAAACTTCAAGCTGCTGCTGAAGAGAGGAAACTTCAAGCTGCTGCTGAAGAGAGACAACTTCAAGCTGCTGCTGAAGAAAGAAAAGCAAAAATGGAACATGAGGAAAAACTCTTAGCTTTGGAGTTGGAGAAATTAAAGGTCATGAATATGAGTGCTCCTCAAACAACTTCGGGTAAGATAAAGGAGAGTATTTATAAAGTCAAATTGCCCCCTTTCAACCCTCTAAAGAACGACATAACCTTCTACCTTGATAGATTTCAATTAACATGCGTAAAGCATAAGGTAGATAAGGAACAATATGTCGGACAACTGATGGAGTTACTTTCAGGTGAACCATTAAGTACTGTAATGGCAGTAGAGGAACCTGACAGAACTAATTATGATGTTGTCAGGGCAACATTACTTAAAAGATATCTATTAAAAGAAGATTATCGTCTTCGTTTTAAGACAATGCTACTAGAAACTGGAGTAGAGTTCTCTGACTTTATTACGAAGATACGTCTTACATTCACACGTTGGACTGAGCTGTCTAAAACAAAGAAACATATGAAGCCCTTATGGACTTATTACTTCGAGATAAAGTTATGTCATCTGTCAATGAGTCTTTCCTTGCTTTTCTTTATGAGCGTAAACCTAAGAACATAAAAGACATGGAAGAATATTGTTGCCAGTACGTCACTGCGCATCCCCATGCTACTGTTAGCAATTCTAAGGTGAAGGAAGAGTTGCCAGTTGCTTCTGCAGCACCATATGGCCATAACTTTATGCATAAATTCCACGGTGCTCAACACAACTTTGATAAGAAGAGCAATCGTAATTATGATCAGAATCAGGGTAACCCATCACATAATGGGTCTTATTCAAAGAACTGGAGGCGATCTGATAGTTCTCGTTATTTCGGGTCCAATAATTATGGAAACTATCGAAGAGGTAGTCACAATAGACACTATCAAGGCTATTCTTCGCGGGGACATCGAAACCAAACAGGTAGACACTATAATCAATGAGAAAATGACAATAGTGATTGTGGAAACTGGAATTCCAACCAGAACGGTGGTCGCGGTAGATCAAACTATGACAATTTCAGAGGGAATAATAATCGTGGTAGATCTAAACATAACAAACATAGATCTCATCACCAGGTAAACTCTGTACAACAAGAGTCTCATGGTGCCAGTAATCAAGTGAATGATAATAAAAACTCTAATGCTGTCACTTGTTCGGCTTTTGATTTTGGGAGAGCATTTCAATGCCCCCAATGCACAACATTATTTGAACCGACCACAGTAACTACTTTAAGTTGTGGTCACCCTCTTCCCGCTCTTCCTGCTGCAGCTGCGCATGACGGGAGACGATCGCTTATCTTGCATAAAAGTCTTGTGGATAGTAATCCAGTCTCAGTGCTTTTTGATTCTGGGTGCACTACTATTGGGGTTAAGCAATCTCTTATAGATCCTCGCTGTGCCACGGGAAAGGTGGTTAAATGTGTAACATTTGGTTGCACAGTAGAAAATTACTCGACTGCTATTTTTCACATTGCTACTCCCTTCTTTACAGGAGATGTCCACGCGTGTCTTCTACCTAATCCTATTGCGGATCTTATCATCGGTCGTATTCACGGGGTTAAGGAATGTACCCCGCAGCAAATTGCTGCCTGGGAAGAACAGAATTTCCAAACAGCCAATGCAGTAGTAACAAGAGCACAAGCTCTTATTCCTCAAACTTCATCTACTGAAGTTAATGAAGTACATAGCCAAGAGGATCACTTGGTGATTTCGCATGTTTCGTTTGTGAAACTACAAGAAAAAGACCCGTCTTTAAAGAAATTCTTTCTTCTCGCTAAAAACGGTGATCCGAATCAGAATACAAATCGCAAATCATATATCACTATGAAGAATGGTATACTAGTGCGTATGGTACAACACTCAGACACGTCTTTGCATTCTCAAATTCTCGTGCCCAAAAGTATGAGAGCCCTAATTCTACAACATGCACACGATTCTCAATGTGCTGGACACATGGGTTTTTCCCGAACTACGTCGAGAGTTCTGGCGCCTTTCTTTTGGCCATTTGTCAATAAAGACATAAGAATTTATTGCCGGTCTTGCAAAATATGTCAAGAGGTCAAATCTAGAGGTCCACGGCATGCTGCGCCTATTCAGGCTGCAGACATTCCTATTCGGCCGTTTCAGAAATTGGCCATAGATATCATTGGCCCTTTTAAGACTAAATCGGCCAGAGGACATCAATTTATCCTTACGTGCGTTGAGATGTGCACGCGTTGGCCAGAGGCTATACCTCTTAAGAGCATTTCCACTACTGATATCGCAGACGCTCTTTGGCTTATATTTTCTCGTTTGGGTTTTCCCGGGGAAATATTGTCAGACCATGGCACACAATTGATATCAGGCACAATGTCGCAGGTAATGTCTACTCTGCACATTAAAAGATCTTTGAGTAGTATTTATCACCCAATGTCTAATGGGTTAGTTGATCGTCTTAATAGAACACTCAAGAACTTACTGGGGAAGATAACTGAGGATCATCCTCAGGATTGGGACAGGGTTCTACCCGCGGCTATCTTTGCCTATAGAGAGGTCACCAACAAACATACAGGATTTTCTCTTTTTGAACTTGTCTTTGGCGCGCGACCGCGCGGTCCTATGTCTTTACTGCATGATCTGATAACTGCTGATAATATCGACAATGACACACAATCTTCATATGAGTATGTCATTGCTCTCAGACATAAGATTATTGAAGCATGCAAGCTAGCAACTTCCTCATCCGAATTTGCTAAAGAAAAGGCAAGGCGATTTGCTAATAAGAAGAGACGCCTACGTCAACTTTGTCCTGGAGACAAAGCGTCTGTTTTGCTTCCTTCTAGGGAGAACAGACTCCTTATTACATGGAAAGGTCTATATACAATAGTCTCGAAAACTTCCGATGTCGACTATGTTGTCGATATTGATGGAAGGCATAAAACCTTACGGCTTACGGAATATCATGAACGACCAGACTATTTGCAGCCTATTTTACAGGCGACGGACGATTCTCCAGTCCAGCAAGGTCATATCTCATCCCTGTCAGTTATACAGGATGATGAAACTAATTTTTCGGATGTTAATCTACCTCTTCCTGTGATTCCTATTACTTCTACGGAATCATGGAAAAACGTTACTGTTTCTTCTAATTTGTCTTTTGAGGAACAGTGACAAGTATCTTCTACGCTACAAGCATTTAAGGATGTCCTTACCGACATTCCTGGACACACTCATGTCATTGAACATGACATTATACTTACTGATCATAATCCGATCAGAGTAAGACCTATCCTATTCCTATTCATTTTCAAGCACAAGTCGAGAAAGAATTGGATGAAATGATACAATTGAAAATAATTGAACCATCCACCTCAGCATACTCTTCGTCCATGGTTATTGTTCGAAAAAAAGACAATAACATACGCCTTTGCGTAGATTATCGCAAATTGAACCAAGTTACATAGTTCGATGCTGAAACTATGCCTTTATTAGAAGATCTACTTACTAGACTTTCTAACTCTCGATTCTTTACTAAACTTGACTTGTCGAAAGGTTATTGGCAAGTTCCGTTAACTGAACGCGCCAAACCTTTCACTGCTTTCTCAACACCTAGGGGTTTGTTTCAGTGGAATTTTATGCCTTTCGGGCTTATGAACGCCCCAGCTACTTTCGTACGCATGATGCGTCGAATTCTCTCATATCGTTCAGATGTCATTGCATGCTTAGACGACATCTGTCTTTTCAGTAATACTTGGGAAGATCACTATTTTGGTTTAAATGAATTACTGTCTACTCTACGCGAGCATAATTTGACTGCAAAACCCTTTAAAGCCTATGTTGGGTTTAGTGAAATTTCTTTCCTGGGTCATCGTGTTGGTCATGGTCTATTGAAGACAGAGGACCAAAACATTTCCAAGATATTAAATATCTTTGTGCCA
Source organism: Oreohelix idahoensis (assembly GCA_024509875.1). NCBI lineage: Eukaryota > Metazoa > Mollusca > Gastropoda > Stylommatophora > Oreohelicidae > Oreohelix > Oreohelix idahoensis. The sequence goes on along the minus strand of JAMPIV010001848.1, from coordinate 1,424,144 downwards.
AAAACAAAGAAACAAGTGCGTAGTCTCTTGGGATTAATACAAATCTACGGAAGATTCATTAAGAATCTATCCTCTATCATGGCACCACTCTCAACTCTATTGAAAAAAGGGTCTCCTAACATGGTGCGCTGGTCTCAAGAATGTCAATCTTCATTGGATCAGATTAAGAATTTGTTCTCATCCCCACTTATCTTAAGGCTACCTATTGCTGATAAGACTTTTGTTCTTCGTAGAGACGCCTCATCCACAGGGATCGGAGCGACACTAATGCAGGAGTATTCAGGAACTCTGCATCCTGTAATGTATATCTCTAGGAAGCTGAATGCGGCAGAAAGGAATTACTCGGATTTAGACCGTGAATTGTTGGCTATGGTTTGGTCACTCCTTAAGTTACAAAGATTCCTTCTTCGTGCGCATTTCATTGTGGAAACAGACCAAAAAGCTCTTACAGCTATTCAGTGTAAGAACTTGAAGAGCTCGAGATCTACTCGATATGCTATAGCTCTTCAACCTTTTCATTTCACGGTACGAGCTATCCGTGGTTTGGATAATGTGATGGCAGACATACTGTCTAGATGCCCACATGAGTCCACTTAAGTCTTGTGTCGTAGATTTTCCTGATACACTGCAAGACTTATGTCTCTTCAATATAACAATATATATTAACACATTTGTTGTCACCTTAGAGTAGTAAATTAATTATTTTCTTTCTCTATTACCATCTTTGGAGTAATGGAGAAGGCTGAGTTGATATAATATAAAGGTCAAAAAAATTAATGCGGCCACATGTAATGCTTAGACATGTAATAGTAATTATAGTAAATTATAGCATGTTGCTAATTGTGTCATTTATATTGTTCTCAGTGCAAACTAGTACCAGGTATGGAGTGCTTTTGAGAATCATGACGATGCCATATGTCGTACTTATATACTATTTAGATGCTGCTTACATTGATCTTCGGGACACAGCATTATTTTGTACTGTGGATGCCATCTTCTATTAGTTAGATTGTACACTTGTATTGTCATATGTATGTATAATGACTTTACAAATTTTGTTATCGCCATCAATTAGATAATAATGATTATATAGCATGATACTTTGATAGATTTATATGTTCATATGACTTCTCGATATATGTTGTCATTCGCATTGCTATAATATTGCATTTGTTGATATGTATGTGATTTTTGTTAGCATCGCCAGCAACTGAGATTTCGTTGATGGTACCTTCCGGATATGTTTTCCTTGGAGAAAATATTTTCTCTTATAAGTGAGGTGATTTTTTATTCTTCCCTAGACGCTCCATTGTGCGTCGATTGAGCCTGTCATTAAGACATTATTTTATGTTGTTTGTTTCATCGGCGATCATTCGTGCGTTATGAGCATGTTGTATCTTGCTCATTGATGTATTTCAAACAAAAAAAATTTTTTTCCGGAGGGTGTGGTAGTCTGTTGCTGTCGTATTTGACGGTTTCATAAGACGTAAATCTATTTAATATTTTTTGATGATTTAAGTTAGAGAACTGTATGTTAACTCTCTGGGACAGGTTGATTTGGGGTTATCTTCCCTTTGTTTTATGCATTGTGTTGACCTGTCTTAAGTCAGGGTTAGCTGTTCTCAGATCTGTTCTGTCTACTTATGCGCAAGTTTTTTGAGCGCGAACGGAGAGACTTCCGTCAGGGAGTAATGATCTGGGTTCTGACCGGACTAGTATGTCCGTGGTACTTCTCTGCATTATCTGGGGGAAAGATAGTCGTCTGTGTGACTGTGATGTCAGTGATTCTCCCCAGAGTTATTCTGTTCGTCAAGAATGATGACAGTTGTTATATGTGTATTTCTAAGATTCTGTCTAAGGTAAAAGAAACTTAATTATTATGCCTAAGTTGCAGAACATTTTGTGGCGACCTGTGAGTAGAGCTCACAGTTCTTTGAGATACAGAGTCCATTATGTGTGCTCGATGTAGCCAACTAAGACTATTCGTCTAACTATTATACAGAAGCCAGGTGAAGAGAGATTATTATGAAAACCGCATGTTAGCGGTATGTTTCGGCATGGATGATTATGCCTGCCTATGAAGAATACACAGTTGTTCACATTATTATAGAGGCCCGATATTTCGGCACATATCTTTGAGCAGAAGAAGAAGTGTCTGGCGTGTGAAGCCAGATGAAGTCTTGACTTTCATTAAACAAGTTCATAGACTTTGATATTAAGCAACTAGAACCGCCTTTATCGTGCGGGATATTTTTAAAGGACTACTGACGCGTTTAGTCAGGGGCTCTGATCTACAGTATGAACGAACGTAAATTGTCAAGTCAGCTCTACTAGCATCTTATACATGAGCTATGCAAGATTTATGATGCTCGATGTTTATAATCATTACCACACATGAAATGTCCATGATCCTTGTTCAATTGACTGTGTCGTCTGTCAGCGTACTGTTGCCGTAATAAATGTTGAAGAAAAGTCATCTGTATTATCCACGTTTATGACTTCTACTTGTGGTGGAGTGAGTTTGATGTGTAGATGAATAAGAGCCTATACGACTTCGTGTCCACGATCTGCTGTTTCCTACACACACACCTTTACTCTCGACCACATCCTATTACGAGTACTACACACCTGAGAAACATGTATGCTGTTTGTGTGTGAGTGTCTGCATTACACCCTGGCAGTGCTTCATGCTGGTGACCTAGATACTCTGCAACACTGAACCGTCCAGGTGATCAACGACACTTCAACACGATACAAAAACAGATTTAATATTCAGACTTTAACATCTAGTGCCCAGCGTGATGGGGCTATATATACTGATCAGGACTTAACATCTGGATTTAACACCAAGGAGTCGAGAAACTCGATGGATGAAATACAGCATGCTGGCTATCTATGGCAGTGTTTATGATTTGTTCGTTGTGGCAGCTGTGACGAAATAACCTCGATCGTCACATTTCCTATACTATCCCAAAATTCATTCTGTGCTCTTCCTTTTTTCCCCACCTCTGACAGTATTTGTGATTTTCGATTTATTGTTTACACTTTTTTCCTTCAATTCTTGTCATGTCTGGGCTTCATCGACCATCTAAACTGATTACACTGACAAACAACATTTTTCTTTCTTATATAAGAATAAGTGTTCTTAGGTCAGTTTCTTGCGCTGATTTCAAATCTGAAATCCGTTTATCTCTATCACGTCGGGTTCTTAAGATATTTGTGAATAAATATATTTTTGGGAAACCGTTATTTGCTCCGTTTCATTTTTACTATATAACTTATTAAAAATTAATAAAAAGCAACATAATTCTACTTTTTATACTGCTAAAAGATGCATGACATATGTTACGCGATTTTTCAAATAGTTACTGTATTTTGAAATAATTCTGAGCAAAATATGGCTTCTAGAAGTTGTAGAAATTCGGCTGATCTGTTCTGTTACGTGTGCGGATATTTTACCGATCGTGTTGACCAGAAAAACTTTACACCATTACTAAAGAAAGCATATGAACTTTATTTCGATTCGAAAGTTGATGATGCAAATAAATCTTGGAAGCCAAATGCAGTTTGTTCGATACATTGGCAGGTTGGTTACGAAAATCGCCGAAGCATAAGTCGATGCCTTTTGGAGTGCCAGTAATATGGCGTGAACATACAAATCACACTACTGATTGTTACTTTTGCTTGACAAATATCCATGGTTTCACTTTTAAAACTAGAAAGTCTGTGGTTTATCCAAATATTGAATCGGTTTCGAAACCAGTGCCTCATGATCCAATCACGTGTCTGATCCAAGTACCACCAGAACAATATCCGCTGGACGTGAATGAACCATCAGAAAGTGATAGTTTACCTGCTTTAGAAACTAATTCTTACTCAGATTACATACCGTTGAATGATGGTGTTTACTTAATTAACCATTCAGAACTTTCAGATCTAATACGTGATCTCGCTCTTACCAAAGGACACGCGGAATTACTCGGTTCGCGACTCAAAGAATGGAATCTTTTAGCGCCCAATACTCCGATATCTAAATTTTGTCATAAACACAGAGAACTTGTTCAATACTTTGAGATGGATGATGACATTTGCTATTGCAAAGATGTAAACGGTCATGAGCACATAGTCAACGAATGGCGATTTTTCATCGATTCTTCCAAGACTAGTCTAAAAGCCGTGTTATTGCATAACAGAAATTTATTTTCATCAATTCCAGTCGCCTACTCTGTTCATATGAAAGAAACTTATGACAATATGGCTATACGTTTGGAAAAAATAAAGTACAATGACTACCAATGGCGGATTTGTGGAGACCTAAAGGTCATTGCAATTCTCACGGCCATGCAGACTGGGTATACTAAATTTGGTTGCTTCCGATGTGAATGGGACAGCCGCAACAGACAGGAACATTATGCAAGAAAGGTGTGGCCTATCCAGGATCGTATGCAGCTCGGGCATAAAAATGTAATACACGAGCCATTAGTTAACAAAGACAGCTTCATTTTACCACTGTTACATATAAAGTTGGGGCTCATGATAAAACGAGCAAAGCTTTCACTTATCTTCGAGAAAATTATGACGGTGGAGTGTGACCATGCTTGCCGATTATTGTTGGATGCTTCATCGCGATGTATCACATGCGATTCACCGACGAAAGTCGACTGCAAAGAAATTCAAGCCTACATAACTGTTATACTTATTGTACGAATGATGTTGTAATACTGTATGCGTTGTTAAAAAAACTCAATTGCATATTTCTAGAGATCCCGACCTGATAGAGAAAAACGGTTTGCAGATTTAAAAACAGCGCATTAAAATTGACCAGAAAAACATGGAAATGTTAGAGAAAGAAAAAAAAAGTTTTTTTTTGTTAGTCAGTGTTATAGTAATTACTAACTTTCGTTGAACCCATATTGACTTCTGGATCTGTAGAGTGAAAGGTTGTTTACAAGTGCGTAACACATTTCAGACCAGACAGTAAAGGCTCGGATTATAGATAACCAAAGCGAAGATAGCCACAGTGGGTTGTCTTATCACTAATACGACTATTGTTACCTTCCATTATTTCTGTTTGGGAGGGAATAAGAATCCATTTTTGTTGCTTGATAGTTGTTTGTTTGCACAGGAACGTGTCGGAAAAAAGCAGTCTGGTGGTAGATTAAAGACACGCACATAAGACAACGAATGGGATTTTGTTGCACGAAAATGATGTTATCGTTTCCGGGCAGATTTGTTGTAGGCAATAGTTACGATAGTTGTCGATAGCTGGAAAGATATTATTAAAGATAGATCTATGAAGTGGTGCGTGTAAACATGATCAATACCAAAGGAAGATGCAATACCTTATACGGGAGTGACTTGTGAAAAAAATCACATTTTAATGACACGCAGGAATTTTCCATGAAAGGGCAGTGAGAATATACCCCTACCAAAATACGAAAGTTGATCGCTATTGGTTTGGCATTTGAGATAGTAATATACAACATTTCTGACTGGAGCCTTGTCATTTGTGGATGCGTGGGCCGAACGTAGCTTATATTCTAGCACATTCTGAGTCTACGGCACTGCTAATTCAACTCGTCAGGACGACAGTCAGACGAGCCAGGATAAGGAATAGAATCAGGGTTCTAATTTAAAGGACCGGACAACATATTTGAGCATCTTCTGGACTTACACAGTAAAGCAACTCTTTTTTTACTAATACGGAAAGCCCAGAATCCTATGAACCTGAACGCGAAGTCATAGTTTGGATTCTATTAGAAAGTAATACCTCAGACCACGTGTAAGTGGCATCTTAACCACGTTGCTGAAAACTGTTTCTCTGAGCCAGAAGTCTCTATTGCCCAAAGTTAGTTACGGTAAGTTGTATATCATTCATATTTTGCAATATTAACATGTGAAAATTTATGATGAATATCCTAGATCATACGAGGCTGGCAACCTCATCATACAGAATGACGGTTTTATGAACCACCCCTGCAAGAGCTGGTGACTGCTTCATGCGGGTTTCTCATACAGAACCAAAAAGTAGAGGTAGTCCCAAGTTCCATATGGAGCAGGTAGTGGATGATGACAGAAATAATGTACACAATCATTGAATTAACATTTTCAACCAGTGCATATGTATATGTAAACATATTCTATATAAATGCAATGGCTGTTTTCCGCTCACTGGGATTAACATTAATGCTCAGAGAGGGTAAAGTTCTGAGGCAGATGGGATGGTGGAATGAAAGGGAGGGACACCTGATTTTCGTGTCAGGAGACCCAATACTCATGGAGATATTTGTTTCTCTCTCATTTCATAATAATAGTCTATGGTAACTGGTGGTACTAGTCTGTAGAACAATTGAGTGGCATAAGTGGCCTTCAGTCAAAGTTAGACACCAACACCAGATGGGTCTTGAAGACGCGGAACCATCTTCGTAATTACCCCACGATACTACGAGGGACGTGTTACAGCCACGAGCCTTGACCACTGACGAGAAGAACCAGTCTGCAACCTACAAAGAACCAACATCGGCTGGAGCAGAAGCCAACCAACATCTTACTGGCAGCTAAGTACCCATTTAAAAGCTGCCTAGGGAGCCGCACTAGCATAGTGGTTACCACACTGCGCTGGCGACCGGGTGACCCAGGATCAAACCCGGGCGAGTACATTTGAAGATTTTCGTCGACCGCGATTTGGACTGGATTTATTCGAGCCCTGGCGAGTACATTTGAAAGAGTGTCGTCGACCAGGGACTGGCGGCTCCTGAGCCGACCCAGCTCTAATGGGTACCTCCGAAATCGGCGAGTATCTGCCTGAATGGCGAGGGACACCTGTCTCTGTGCAAGAAAAATGGATACTCACGTAAAATCAGTCTCAGGTTAGACATACTAACCTGAGATGTCGCCTCGAGTAACAGCGGGCGTACGAAAAAAAAAAAAAGCTGCCAAGTGAACTCTTTAAAGCAAATTTTTATACATTTCAAACCATCACCTGTGATGAGTTTTTAAAGGAATATTTAATATATCACCCCTTTTTTTATTTTACATTGTTAACTTTATTTGATTATTAAATTTGTTATCTGTATATATACAAATTTATAGTTGATATAATCATTTTTTGAGTGAACTGCGCCCGTTTGTCTCAGACATTTTAAATACACTTAAACAGAGCTGTTGAAATAATATTTTACTGAATTAATCAGTTGGGGGCTCATCAAACAAGCAAAATTCTTTCTCCTCATAGAAGGTCTGGAAAGATAAAAAAGTTGCTTACGGCCAAAAGAATATCAGATGAGTACTTGATTTCTTAAATTCTTATGAGGCTCCCTAGAACTGAAGCATCATTCTCTAATTCAAATCTCTGCCAAGAGTAATCTTGAGCGAAAGGTAGATACCTTTGAAGACCCTCAGTAAATACTCTGAAGTTTGGCCACTGTTGGACCATCATTGCAGAGTAAGGGAAGAAACCCTGTGACAGCATTGCCTGGCAGCTGATTCTGCAATTAGAGATCGATATTACTAACGCTGTTAAGTTTTAGATGCCAGAGTTGCTTGCTCGCAAAGCCAATTAAAATTTCTACAGTTCTTATGAATGTTTGGAAACAAGTCTTATAATTCATGAACTGACAGGATCACTTTGCAAAAAATCCATTGGAAATTAAATCAGATTCATTTTAAGATCTATGAATTTTCTTTCCCTGTCCCACCAGGCTCATCAAGAAAAAAGAATACCATTTCAGTTTCTGATCAGGTTTCTAATCTGCAGTGTATGACATTCTTTGGTCATCAACTACGGTAAATGAGATTTACCTGTTTCAACAAATCTTTCAAACTGATGAACGCTGTAGTTTCTTTCCCGCAAATTATCTTAACCATGTATCACCTAGCCAGGATATATATATATATAAACCTATAATGTTTGTCCTTGAGACTTGCTAATCGACATGGCAAAACTCAGCCGAATGGGAAATGGTCGTCTCTTAAATCGAAAGGGCGTATCAGATGGTGTGAGGGGTTTACGTGATATAAACATTCTTTTAAAGGCTACATCCTTTAAGACCCCTGTCTGTGTAAAAGAATCGCACATGTTACGGAAACAGCAATAAATGAAAAAACTTTGACGCGGGACGGACATCCGGAGTCTCAGGCTCGTATGACTGACAGTGGTGAAAGCCGAAAGGAAGCCACTGGCATGAAAACGGATGCCCAGACCGCAAAACACGAAACCAGAATTGGTTTTTGGAATGTCAGAACTATGAATGAGGCAGGAAAGCTGAGACAGATCACAGCAGAGATGAGGAATTAAAAACTACATATCCTGGGAATAAGCGAGAGCAGATGGACAGGGATGGGGAGAATTAAAACAGCTACAGGGGAAACAGTACTTTATTCTGGTAGAGAGGATGGTCAGCACAACGAAGGTGTAGCCATTATGCTTAAGAAAGGAATGGAAAGGTCTCTACTGGAATGGAAACCCATTAACAACAGACTAACAAGAGCAAGACTGAGAGGGAGATTCACCAACACCACAATTATACAATGCTATGCACCAACAAACGACAGAGATGAAGAGATCAAGGACGAGTTCTATGAGAAGGTACAAAAGGAAATGGAAACTGTACCCAGGTATGATCTTATTATAGTAATGGGAGACCTAAATGCGAAAGTTGTAACACACAATAATTATAACGAAAGAGTAATGGGGAAATGCGGCAGTGGAACAGTAAATGAGAATGGGGACAAATTAATAAGCTTCTGCAGTATTAACAACCTGGTCATTGGAGGAACACTTTTTCAACACAAAGAAGTGCACAAGTTAACATGGGAATCACCAAACGGACGAGACAAAAACCAGATAGATCACATAATGATCAATGGCAGATGGAGACATGCACTACAAGACGGGAAAGTAAGAAGAGGCGCAGATGTGGGAAGTGATCATCACCTAGTAGTAGCAAGACTGAAGGTGAAACTCAGAGCTGCTGGACCAGTTGCAGTCAAACAGAAAAGATATAACATCACCAGAAAAGCGTTCTTGGTCGACGTAAAGAGACGATATCTGATTACTGATGCGTGATGCCATATGATGATGGATGGCATCCGCATGTCTGGTTTTGTGTAGTGTGTAGATGTGTTCAGTCAAAACAATGTTCATGCAACAATAACAGGACAATCCACATAGGACGTCAGTAAACTCACGACGTATAAAGTCAATGAGTCTTGAAACAGCCGTTGACGTTTTTCTTCATTATTTATTGTGGACGCCACAGTGACAAAATGGTTACGCAAATGTGTAGGCACATCAAACAGTCATTATCACAGCAACATTCAATACAGCAATAGACGGTAGACAGCATTACAATGATGAGTCAGATGCATGTTATATTTCATAGTGCTGTAAATGTAGTCAGGTGGAAAACTCCATCCTTTTCTATAACAGCCAGGAGATAACCAGATGTATGAGATCAGTTCACTCTCCTTAGTTTGACTTCAGCAAGACAGACACGTCTGCCGAAGTATAAATAATGTCCTCAAAAATATCCTCTAGATAATAAAGGTTTTCTAAACCTAGTTCATTTAACAAAGTAGCAAGTAATGGTCCTTGGTACCTGCATCAACCGATGCAGTACAATGCAGCGACATGTGAGCTGGGAAAAAACATCTCGTGACGACGACTTTCGAAGACAGGCTATGAATCGAAATCGCTCACGACCCAAAATCGATAGAGTTAATGAAAAAGTCAATTTACCTTGCTTTCATGAAATACACAGAAATATCACGCCTCCCGACATGTGGGAAAACACTAGAGGTATTATCTCGAATAAACGAAATATCCATAAGAGGACTACACATCCCTGACAGAACAAAAAAAAGCGGAGATCCCCTCTTCAACGAGGCATCTCTTTCGCCATTCCAAATCGCTCACTCCACTAGTGGTGGGCGGAAACCGATCGACCAAACAACAAGACAAGTCATGCGCAGTCCAGCGCAAAAATGACCACAGCTCAAAAGTTAACTGCATTCGATACCAACGCGAGAAGACAAATGCTTACCGAGAAAAGTGACTATAAATTTCAAGCAGTTGTTGCCCTTGCGTTATAAAACAGATATTGAAATAAAACGATGTTGCGAGAATTTATCACGCAACATATCACCACCTCCTCCCGATAAAAAAAAAATGTGGAACATATTTTTTTTTCAATATCAAAGAGCAAGCGATAAGCGGCTCAAAACGCACGAATTATGCGCTGATAATTAATTAAATTGCCAAACAATAGGCTAATTATAGAGTGTCTGGTGAGGATATACCTCAACAGAAAAATAAATATGTCTCAAAAAATATTCACATCGGGGAGGTGTCACCAACACACATCACGTTAGCATGTAAACACAATATACGTATGCAAGTTACTATAATCATCATTAAACAGCATACTCTAATATTGTCTTTAAAAATGGATGTACAAATCTGATAGGAAAATTTAAATAGTACATTCTTTGACATGTAATGACATAAGTACATAGTAAAGTTAAACTACATGACGATCCAGGACATATGCTCTGGTATTCCGAGGGTAAGTACACAATCTAGAACTCGTAAGGTAAGTCCTCAGCTCAACAATGACATTCTGAGAAAGTACAAGCAATATAATGCTAATTAATAACTAATATGCTTCATAAGGTACAATACATTATTAATAATTGTGGCTGTTTAGTAAACTAACGGCCCTTATATTAACTACTCAGTCCTCCTCTATCATCTTAAAAAACGAACAGAAGAAGATGACAACAAAGCACGATAGTGTGTACATATAAAGTAAGTACAGATGTGCTAATCTATTGTAGAAATATAGGTGTGTTATGACTCTGTAATATATGGAAATATAGGACAGAAGTATTAGTTGGAGTCATGTGGGCATCTAGACAAAATGTCAGCCATCACATTATCCGCACCACGGATAGCTCGTACCGTGAAGTGAAAAGGTTGAAGAGCTATAGCATATCGAGTGGATCTCGAACTCTTCAAATTCTTAGTCTGAATAGCTGTAAGAGCTTTCTGATCAGTCTCTAGAATGAAATGTGCGCCCAGGAGGAATCTTTGTAGCTTTAGAATTGACCAAACCATCGCTAACAACTCACGGTCTAAAACCGAGTAGTTCCTCTCTGCCGCATTTAGTTTTCTAGAAATGTACATAACAGGATGCAGAGTATTTGCATATTCTTGCATCAGTGCTGCTCCAATCCCAGTGGATGAAGCATCACTCCGAAGAACAAAAGTCCTATCAAGAGTAGGTAATCTTAAGATGGGAGGAGAAGAAAATATATTCTTGATTTGGTCTAGTGAAGATTGGCATTCTTCAGACCAACGGACCAGATTAGGCGAACCTTTCTTCAACAATGTTGAGAGAGGTGCCATGATCGAAGATAAATTTGGAATAAATCTCCCATAAAATTGAATTAAACCTAAGAGACTCCTAACTTGTTTCTTCGTTTTAGGAACAGAGATGTTCAGTATTTTGGAAGTATTGTGGTCTTCTGTCTTCAAGAGACCATGACCAACACGATGACCCAGGAAAGAGATTTCACCAAAACCAACAAAAGCTTTAGAAGGTTTTGCTGTCAAATTATTCTCACGTAGAGTGGACAGTAAGTCATATAACCCTAAATAGTGATCTTCCCAGGTATCACTGAAGAGACAGATGTCATCTAAGTATGCGATGACATCCGAACGATGTGACAGAATTCGACGCATCATGCGAACGAAAGTGGCAGGGGCGTTCATGAGACCAAAAGGCATAACATTCCATTGAAATAGACCCCTAGGTGTAGAAAAAGCAGTAAGAGGTTTGGCATGCTCTGCTAAAGGCACTTGCCAATAACCTTTAGACAAGTCAAGTTTAGTGAAGAATCTAGAATTAGAAAGTCTAATCAGTAGATCTTCTAACAAAGGCATCGGTTCAGCGTCGAACTTTGTGACCTGATTCAATTTGCGATAATCAACGCAAATTCGTATGTTCTTATCCTTCTTCCGGACAATAACCATGGAAGAAGAATATGGTGAAGTCGATGGTTCAATTATATTTAATTGAATCATTTCATCCAATTCCTTTTCCACTTGCGACTGAAAGTGTATAGGAATAGGATACGGCCTAACCCTAATTGGATTATTGTCGGTAAGAATTATGTCATGTTCTATGACATCTGTGTGTCCAGGAATGTCAGTGAGAACATCCTGAAATGTTTGTAACATCGACGAGACTTGTCGATGTTCGTCACCAGAAAGATTAGGAGAAACAGAAACGTTTTTCCAAGATTCCGTGGAATGTAATGGAACCACTGGAAGGGGAAGGTTGACATCAGAGAAGGTAGCTTCCTCATCCTGAATGACAGACAGGGATGAATAATGACCGTGAGGTGCAGGAGCATCATCCGTTGCCTGGAAAATAGGCAGCAAATAGTCCGGACGTTCGTGAAATTCCGAAAGCATGTTTATGTGGAAAGTTTTATGCTTTCCATCAATATCGACCACATAGTCAACATCGGAAATCCGAGAGACTATTGCATACGGACCTTTCCATGCAATAAGAAGTCTATTTTCCCTACTGGGGAGTAGGACGAATGCTTTGTCACCTGGACAAAGTTGTCGTAGACATCTATTCTTGTTAGCAAACTGCCTTGCCTTCTCTTTAGCAATTTCTGATGAAGCAGTTGCTAGCTTACATGCCTCAATGATCTTTTGTCTAAGAGCAATGACATACTCATATGAGGATTGAGTTTCATCGCTAATATCATCGGCAGTGATGAGATCGTGTAATAAAGACATAGGGCCGCGTGGACGCGCGCCAAAGACAAGTTCGAAGGGAGAAAATCCTGTGTGTTCATTAGGGACTTCTCTATAGGCAAAGAGAGCCGCGGGTAAAACCCTGTCCCAATCTTGAGGATGATCTTCAGTTATCTTACCAAGCAAAGTCTTGAGCGTTCTATTCAGACGCTCAACTAACCCATTAGACATAGGATGGTAGATACTACTGAGAGATCGTTCAATATGTAAGGTAGACATTACCTGTGACATAGTGTCAGATATGAGTTGAGTGCCATGGTCTGACAATATTTCTCTGGGGAACCCCAAGCGAGAAAATATCAACCAAAGAGCATCTGCGATATCTGTAGTAGATATGCTCTTAAGAGGAATAGCCTCTGGCCAACGTGTGCACATATCGACACATGTAAGGATAAACTGATGTCCTCTGGCCGACTTGACCTTAAAAGGGCCAATAATATCTATGGCCATTTTCTGAAACGGCCGAATAGGAATGTCAGCAGCCTGGATAGGCGCAGCATGTCGTGGTCCTCTAGATTTGACCTCCTGACATACCTTGCATGATCGGCAGTAAATACGAATGTCCTTATTGACAAAAGGCCAAAAGAAAGCCGCAAGGACTCTCGACTTCGTACGGGCAAAACCCATATGTCCAGCACATTGCGAGTCATGAGCATGTTGTAATATTTGGACTCTCATGCTCTTGGGAACAAGAATTTGCGAATGTGCCGACGTAGTCGAATCTTGTACCATACGTACAAGTACGCCGTTTCTCATTGCAATCCAAGATTTTCTATTTGTATCCTGATTCGGATCACCTTTCTTCGCAAGAACGAAGAATTTTTTTAAAGAAGGATCTTCTTCTTGCAATTTTATGAAAGAGTCACGAGTGATTACTAAGTGACTATCTTGGCTATCAACTTCATTATCACTATTCAGTGAAGTTTCGGGTGTTTGTAGAGCTTGTGCTCTTGTAACTACTGCATTTGTAGCTTGCATGTTATTATCTTCCCAAGCAGCAATCTGCTGTGGGGTACACTCCCTAACTCCGTGAATACGACCAATAATAAGGTCCGCAATAGGATTAGGTAAGAGACAAGCATGCACATCTCCAGTAAAGAAAGGAGTGGCAATGCGAATTACAGCAGTAGGATATTTTTCTAGAGTGCCGCCAAATGTGACACATTTAATAACCCTTCCTGTAGCACAAGATGGATCTACAAGCGATTGTCTAACACCAATAGTGGTGCATCCGGAATCGAAAAGTAGTGAGACCGGAGTATCATTAACAAGACCCTTATGTAGAATTAAAGAACCCCTCCCGTCATGCGCAACAGCAGCAGGAAGAGCGGGAAGTGGGTGACCACAACTCAAAGTAGTTATGGTACCCGGTTCGAATAAAGTACTGCATTGGGGGCATTTGTTTGCTCTCTCAAAGTCAAAAGCAGAACTAGTGACAGCGTCAAAGTTTTTACTATCAACAACATGATTACAGGCTCCCTCAGTTTCCTGTTGTACAGCATTAGCCTGCTGATATCTCTTTTTTTTGTGTTGAGATCTACCCCGACTATTATTACCTCTGAAGTTATCAGAGTTATTATTATCTCTGCAGTTATTATTGTCTCTATTGTAATTGTTATACTGGTTCGAATTCCAGTTTCCACGATTACTATCATGTTCACATTGATGCGAACATCTATTTGTTTGGTTCTGAGGTCTTCGGCAGGAATAACCTCTATTACCATATCCTCTTTTGAAATGCTTATAATTATTAGGGTGATAGTAACGACCACTATCAGGTTGTCTCCAATTCTTCGAAGAAGAATCACCATGAAATTGGTTTCCATGATTTTGACAGAAATTACCGCTGCCCTTTCTATCAAAATTTTGTTGGGATCTACGAGCAAAGTTTTGACCATACGGAGCTGCCGAAGCAACTGGTAAACCTTCTTTCACCTTAGAGTTACCCATGGTTATTGGCCACCAAATGATGCGTGATGCCATATGATGATGGATGGCATCCGCATGTCTGGTTTTGTGTAGTGTGTAGATGTGTTCAGTCAAAACAATGTTCATGCAACAATAACAGGACAATCCACATAGGACGTCAGTAAACTCACGACGTATAAAGTCAATGAGTCTTGAAACAGCCGTTGACGTTTTTCTTCATTATTTATTGTGGACGCCACAGTGACAAAATGGTTACGCAAATGTGTAGGCACATCAAACAGTCATTATCACAGCAACATTCAATACAGCAATAGACGGTAGACAGCATTACAATGATGAGTCAGATGCATGTTATATTTCATAGTGCTGTAAATGTAGTCAGGTGGAAAACTCCATCCTTTTCTATAACAGCCAGGAGATAACCAGATGTATGAGATCAGTTCACTCTCCTTAGTTTGACTTCAGCAAGACAGACACGTCTGCCGAAGTATAAATAATGTCCTCAAAAATATCCTCTAGATAATAAAGGTTTTCTAAACCTAGTTCATTTAACAAAGTAGCAAGTAATGGTCCTTGGTACCTGCATCAACCGATGCAGTACAATGCAGCGACATGTGAGCTGGGAAAAAACATCTCGTGACGACGACTTTCGGAGACAGGCTATGAATCGAAATCGCTCACGACCCAAAATCAATAGAGTTAATGAAAATGTTAATTTACCTTGCTTTCATGAAATACACAGAAATATCACGCCTCCCGACATGTGGGAAAACACTAGAGGTATTATCTCGACTAAACGAAATATCCATAAGAGGACTACACATCCCTGACAGAACAAAAAAAAACGGAGATCCCCTCTTCAACGAGGCATCTCTTTCGCCATTCCAAATCGCTCACTCCCACTAGTGGTGGGCGGAAACCGATCGACCAAACAACAAGACAAGTCATACGCAGTCCAGCGCAAAAATGACCACAGCTCAAAAGTTAACTGCATTCGATACTAACGCGAGAAGACAAATGCTTACCGAGAAAAGTGACTATAGATTTCAAGCAGTTGTTGCCCTTGCGTTATAAAACAGATATTGAAATAAAACGATGTTGCGAGAATTTATCACGCAACAATTACCAAAAGCCAGGAAAGAACAGAGACCGACGATGTCGACCAGAAACTCAACACCATCTCAACAATATACAAAGAAAGCACCAAGTCATGCTTGGGATTCCAGGAAAGAAAGAGCCAAGACTGGATAACACCAGAAACACTAAACACCATAGCGAAGAGAAAGGAAATGAAAAGAAAGAAAACAGAAGCTAAGTCTCCCAGGTTAAAGGCAATATATAGTGAACAGTACAGTCAGCTGGACAAGGAAGTAAAACGTCAAACCCGTGCTAACAAAAGGATATTTCTGGATGACCTTGCAAGACAGGCAGAAGAGGCAGCACTGAGAAATGAACAAAGCACAGTTTATAAAATAACTAAAGCTATCAGTGGAAAACGAGGTGCACACAACATAACGTTAGTAAGAGACAAGCAAGGAAATCTCATCACCACAGAACAGGGGCAGGAAACAAGATGTGCAGAACACTTCAGAGAAACACTGAATAAGGAACCACCAGAGACTCAGCTGAATGTTCCTGAGGCTGAAAGCGACGTAGACGTAAATACAGACATTCCACGAAAAGAAGAAATTATCACAGCTATCAAAGGGCTAAAAAATGGAAAAGCGCCTGGTCACGACAATCTAAATGCTGAGCTATTCAAAACAGACCCTGAACTAGCAGCAGAACTATTAGAACCACTATTTGCACAAGTCTGGGAAACTGAGACAACACCAACAGAGTGGAGTAAAGGAATAATTTTCAAATTGCCCAAGAAGGGCGACCTTGCAGACTGCAACAACTGGAGAGGAATTACCCTCCTCTCAATTCCCAGCAAAATACTAGGCAGGATAATCATCCAGAGAATTTCAAAAGCAGTTGACCATAAACTGAGGAAAGAATAAGTGGGCTTCAGAAAGAACAGAAGATGTTCAGATCATATATTTGCCCTCAGGAACATTATAGAGCAGTGCTCAGAATGGCAGAGACAGCTGTACATTAACTTTGTTGATTTTGAAAAGGCTTTTGACAGCATACACAGGGACAGCCTATGGAAAATTCTGAGGGCTTATGGAATTCCCAGCCGCATTGTTTCCATTATAAAAAGCCTCTATTCTAACTTTACGTGCAGTGTTGGATCGAGTAATGTAACTTTCGAAGTAAAAACAGGAGTACGACAGGGATGCCCCTTATAAACAACATTATTTTTGACAGTCATAGATTGGAAGACTGTTACGTGCAGGTTTCATAACTGGTAATGTAGTCGATCTGTATACTTGTTATGTTTGAAAATATTTTGAATAAGATTTTGGGTTTAATGTATTTTTCGCTAGAACCCTAATCTAAGGGCGAATACTAATTTTTTGCTTTGAGGGAAAGTAAATATGTAGTTACTCCTCTAAAAGGTTATACCAGCTGACTGCTTAGGTCAGAGGTGATGCGAACAGCGCATGCCCGAACTCGAGAGAGTTTGGAAAAGATTTCCTGTGCGGGAGGCCGTTTTGTTGAACTGGGTCGGTCAGACGAAATGTCTGGTTACTTCTCTGCTTTGCCTCTGGGGATGGAAACTCTTCCACTGTTATTTAAAGTCCCCTGTGTTATTTCTGTTCGCCAGGAAGGCGACAGTTGCTTCTAAGTTGTGTTAGGAATTCGAATCAAAGTAAAACAACACCTTATCAGTGATGCGCCAGACAACAGAGGGCAGTCCAAGAGGAATTAGATGGACAACGTTTTCTACGCTGGAAGATTTAGAATATGCAGAAGACATTGCACTACTTGCGCATTCACATCAACACATTCAAGACAAAACCGATAGACTGAATAAGTACGACCATCAGGTTGGCCTGAACATTAATTTGAAGAAGACAGAGGTCATGACACTAAATGTGGGCAATCCTGAGCCAATAACAGTAAGGAACCAGAAGTTAGAACAGACAGACACATTTACTTACCTAGGAAGCATAGTAACACCTGACGGTGGAACAAACAATTACATTAACAACAGAATGAATAAACCGAGAACAGCCTTTGCTGTTCTCAACAACATTTGGAAGTCTTCCCAGTACAGCACAAACACCAAATTAAGACTGCATGAGAGCTGTGTACTTTCTGTGCTTCTCTATGGTGCGGAATGTTGGAGAGTAACAGAGACGGAAATGTCGAAACTGTCCTCCTTCCTGTCATAAAATTAACCGTGATACAACGTTAAAATATCTCCAAAGGATAAAATGTAGGGATAAAAAGAATGCGTAAGTTACTAGAAGGCATGATCGCCCACGCCGCGGGTCACCACCCGCCATGGAAATTAACTTGTTAGACGTGAAGGCAAAACGTTTACCCTTGAGACGGGATGAGAACGAAGATCAAAAGGAAAAAATATGACTGAACGCGTGCTTGAAACTAGCAAGGCTAAAAAGACGCAATTGGGGGGAAAGGAAAAAAATTCACGTTCCCCAAGTTGACACAAAGTAAAGAAATGGACAAAACGGACCTTAGCTATTATACGCAACAGTCATTTCTTGGACGCTTTTGCGATACTTCGTCCTTTATTTGAATTCAGCGGCAAACGCCTTACAGAAGATGCTCGAACATATTTAAAAAAAAAAAACAACTAACCTTGAAAAGTAACTTTTTCTTAATAATAATGTTAGGAATATAAAACCTAGCTGGCCTGATGGCCCATCTTGAGCAGAGAAATAATATGCTTTTATTTATACAGACGGATAGATAATAATGAAGATATTGACAAAAGACTGTGTTGTTCATATCAACGAGCGACTGCATTGAAACAAAACATGTCACTAATTTTCAAAAAATTGTGGCCTTGAAGACTCAAGTGCTAAAATCTAGTTAGAATGAAGAGAAGGGGAATTAGTGGACGGTTGTGGCTAAAAATAACTTTAAAGGCAAAATTGTGTAGGGGACGGCAGAGTTGGTTCAAAAAACAAGTGTGTTTTTTGTGAAAACGCAAGTAGAGACAGACGGACCAACAGACAATAATACATACTTGACTGAGGTATGACTGAAATGACTTTATTGGTAGGAGGTTTGAATTTGAAAAGGAAAAGGCGGTGATTGGCCATAGATGAATATATTATCGGCGCTCAGACGCGCATTTTTGCCATTCGTCATAAGTTGTCCTAGTAGACACAGTAAATTATTCAGTGGTGTATTTCCCAAAAGCTAATTGAAATATTTAGAGGGACGCCATACTAAAGCCAGCAGCTCAGCTGAGTTTTGCTAGCATTTAACTGTGTTCTATATTCATAATTCTGGTAAGACTGAAAGTATTTCTTTGTATATTTTAATATTGTTTAATGTTTCGAGTGATTTGATACTGCCATATCATAATCTATCCCTTACAACAAGTAAGGATTCGCTCTAGATCCCCAGCCCCAGTTCAGGGTCTAGAGACAAACAAAATACATAAACGCCAGCAAGGATTAGGAAGGGCGGATCAAGTGTTGAGATCAGTGGAACATATCACCTATCCTATTCAATGGCAGGAAGCAAATGAACATATTTCAGAATATGTAGTCCTGGGGAACTTATACTCTGTGAAACCAACTTGGTAAGATGTGCTGTATGGTCAGAGAGATCTGACCCCGTCTATGTGATGTTGTTGTGTAATGTTGAGTGTAGAAGTGGTTCAGGAGGTAGAGTTCTGACCCATGACCCAATACTTTTATTTCAGAACTGTGAGTTTTTTTTATTTGGCACCAAAGTGGTGTCAAATGCTCTGTTGAACATACAAGAGTGGACCAGTGCAGTCTGGTAATATTTTGTCAGAGCAGCCTTGTATTGCCCCCAAGCACGGAGAGGTGGGGCCACCAGACTCCTGATATTACCCCCCAACACGGAGAGATGGGGCCACCCGATTCCAGCACCAGAACTACTCATTCAAGATACGTGAGCGTCTGGCCTGCTGGACATTCACCAACTTAACTTATTTTCTAACACACCAACTATATTCCATCAATAAAGGGAAAATGTTTAGTAGCCATAGACAGGGAGTGATGAAGTCACCCCAACAGCACATCCATTAATCTACTCCCAGATAAATTACTACTATAAACAGTAGTAATATTAACTAGTCTTGTAAACTACCTATGTACACACTTTTCATTTATTATGCCATATATTCATGCATATCATTAATAATTTCAAAACCTTTCATATGTTCTGACCAAAATAAAACCTTGGTTCAGAACAAATAAATTTAAAGAAAATTTACTATCAAAAATTTACACAGCTTGAGTTAGTTCAGTGTGTTTTAAATTTTATTAATATTATTAGACTTATTAAATATCTGTGTGTGTGTATGTAATCTATCACAACACATTACATATCAGTACCCTAGAAATTTAACGTAGCCACATTCATTAGAAAAAAAGATATGTGTGAGGTCGTAAGTGGTAGCAAGAAGGGCCTTCTGTAAATTCACAGCTACATTTATCTCAGGAGCCTTCACAGCTGACCTCATGCATCACACTAGGTAAATCACAACCTTACAATACCATCAAATCCACGACATATATTGGGGTCTCTTGTCCCGGGATAATTAGCCTATCAATAATATTAGGATCTCCTGGGGGGAGAATTAAATTAGGGGAACACATTATAAAAATTAAAAGTGTCCCTTAACATTAAAAGTGAAAATAAAAGTTGGTGAATCTTCACAGCCAGTGGTAATTAATTAGTTCATTCGCTAATTAAAATTATTTTAGACTAGAGTAATTAGAATTACTTTAGTGGTTGGGAATTTTATCTTGCTCATTACTAAATTGTCTAAAAAGTATGGCGGAGCTGGCAAAGTTCAGATCAGCTGCTGTGCTAACGGCAAAGGATATGGGAATGGATGGGCAGGTTTTAATTCAATATGTAACGGCTGAATGTGATAAGTATATTGAACGGGAAGAAAGAAGATTAGAAAAAGATGCTGAAAGAAAATTAGAGTCTGAAAGGTTGGCTGAAGAGAAGAGGTTAGAGGCTGAGACTAAGAGGCTGCAGATTGAGGCTGACAAGGAGGCAAAAGCATAAGAGGCAGAAGAAAAACGACAGCAAAGGGAAGCAGAAGAAAAAAGGTTGCAAAGGGAGCACGAATTACGACTAAGGGAGCTGGAGTTACAAGGCCAGGCTCCTGAAAATGGTGCCAGCCCTTTTGCCTCAGATGCTACGCCCAGTCTGGGAGCCTCAACATCAGCTATGGGGTTTCATTTAGACCATTTTGTTGAGAAAGACGATGACATAGAGGGGTACCTAGGACGTTTTGAGTTATTAGCTACTACATATGGGTTAGAGAGAGAGAGGTGGAGTTTAAAGTTATCACAGGGACTGAGAGGTACTTCTTATGAAGTCTTCGCAAAAATGAACAGAGAAGACCAAGACAATTATGACATGTTAAAGCAGGCTTTGTTATTAAGGTACGAAAAAAATGGTGAATTTTATCGTAAGAAATTTAGAAATGCCAAACTGTTGTCTGGGGAGACATACCACCAATTCTCTGCCAGACTGGAAACCTATTTGGAGAAATGGACGGCTCTGGGGAAGACCCAAGATCTTAAAGAAATGATCATGATTGAGCAATTGAGAGAGTCCATGGCTCCAGACATGAGAAAATTTCTCATGGAACAAGGTGCAGAGAAGTTGGGGGAGGTTTTAAATGTCGCTGAGAGGTATCAGGCAGCCCAGGCAGAGGTAAGTGGTGCTAAAAAGAAGCACATAGACAATTTTAAAGCTCCACAGCAATTTAATAAATTTGATAATAGAGAGCAGGGAAATAAAGGTAGGACAAACTTTGAACGGCCAAGAAATGACTATCGCGACAGAAACTCACAGTTCAATGACCAAAAGTTCAATGAAAGAAAACCGTTGAACCAAGGAAAAAGATGGTGTAAATGGTGCAAGAAAGATAACCATAACACCGAATTTTGTAGAAGGAAACCTTCAAACATTGCTGCAATGAAGTCGGGGACGCAAAGATTAAAGGTTAATCCTAATGGACAGCAGGAACCTTATCACCCCCCAGTTTGTGAGGATGTTATTTGTAATGGGGTCACCATAAGGTGCCTTTATGATACAGGTTTGGATTATGATTCAGTTGTGAAGTCTAGCCTAGTGGACCCAAGTCAGTATACCACAGAAACAGTGGAAATACAAGGGGCGACTAAGGACATACCACTCATGACACTTCCCATCGCAAGGATAACGGTGAAAACTCGCTATGTGGAAGGAGAAATCAGAGCAGCAGTGATAGATGAACCAATCTACCCTCTGATATTGGGGTGTAGATACGTCTTCTTGGGGAATCCCGAGAGACCTGTGATCATGGCGACAGTGCAGACCAGGTCACAGAAGAAGGAGGAAGAAGGTGAACCTATAAATGCTCATCCAGAGGAGATGAGGAAGGCGCAGGCTGAGGATAGGACACTCAAGCCATGTTTTAAAAAATTGCCCAAATGCCACACACCTCCGAGCAAGGGGGAATATTTTATGAAGAACAAACTATTATACAGGAAGGCCGGAACTGGAACAAATGGTCACAACCAGCTGGTTCTTCCCACTTCATATAGGGATAAAGTGATGGAACTCGGGCATGCGATTCCCTTCAGTGGTCACATGGGGATCAGCGCCACAGGACAGCGTATAGCTTGTCATTACTTCTGGCCAGGGATAACGGAGGATATAAAAAGATATGTCAAATCCTGTCCAGAATGTCAAAGGGTAGCTCCAAAGCACTGGACTGCTCCTGCAACTCTAGGGGAAATGCCCATAGTGGGAACACCTTTTGAGAGGGTTGCAGTGGATATTTGGGACCTCTCACTCGGACCAAGACGAGAAACAGTTACATCCTTACTCTGGTGGACACTTGTTCTATGTGGGGAGAGGCGGTAGCCCTGCCATCAATTGATTCAAAACATGTAGCAGAGGCACTACTTACAATATTTACCCGATTAGGATTCCCGCATCAAATCTTGACGGATAATGGCTCTCAGTTCAAGGGGAAACTAACGGAAGAAGTTTTTAAGCTATTTCAAGCCAGACACTTTCATTGTAGTCCGTACCATCCACAAGGGAACGGCCAGGTAGAGAGGTTCAATGGGACTCTCATTTCTATCCTGAGAAAGCTGGCACACGAAAAACCGGATCTGTGGGATCAATTCCTGCCCGCCGCATTGTTTGCGTATCGGGAGGTACCACATAGTTCAACCGGGATGGCTCCCGCAACTCTGCTATTTGGGAGGCCAATAAAAGGTCCATTAGAAGCCCTATTAAGGACCTGGACAGATGAGAAGGCGGAAGAGACTGTTACCTCATCTTATCAATACGTGAACGAACTGACCACTCGTTTGAAAGCTGGATGGAAACTGGCAAATGATAATTTGAAACAAGCCAGGAAGAAACATGCAACATATTTTAATAGGAAGGCAAAGGACAGAGAACTAGCTGTGGGAGAGAAGGTGCTGCTTCTACTACCCGGTAGCCAGAATAAATTACAAATTGGATGGCAAGGTCCATATACGGTTCTAGAGAAGGTGTCTAGAACAAATTATAAAATTGACAAAAAGGGGAAGGAGAAAGTTTATCATGTAAACCTGTTAAAGAAGTATCTGGACAGACCACTCCAGGAAAGCACCCCCTTACTGACCTTGGCTATCGCAACTCAAATGCAAAAGGAACCACTCACCTCACATGAATACCCATTACATCCTTGTGAAACAGCAGCACAGGTAAAAGTCAGTAAGCACCTGACTAAAAACCAGAGGGAGAGAGTTCAACAGGTTCTGGAGGAACATACAGATGTATTAACAGATAAACCAGGCCATACAAATTTGCTACAGTATGACATGAAACTGGTAGACTCAAACCCAATCTGTATGAGAGCCTATTCTATTCCGTTCGCGAAGGAGAAGGCATTGAAGGAAGAAATAGAGTATTTGTTGAAGGAGGGGATTATTTCACACAGTGAATCATCTTTTAGCTCCAGTGTCGTTTTGTTGAGAAAACCGTCTGGGGAACACAGACTGTGCATAGATTACAGGAAACTGAATGCTGTCACAGAAGGACAAGTGGATCCATTACCAGACACAAAACAGTTATTTGCCAGATTAAACAAGGCAAAATACTTTTCAAAGGTGGATCTTAGTAAAGGCTATTACCAGATTCCAGTGAAGCCTGAAGTGAGACCTTATTTGGCTTTTAGCACTTCGGATGGACATTATGAATTCAACATGCTACCATTCGGACTGAAAAATGCTCCGAGTGTATTTTCAAGGATGATGCGCAAATTGTTGGATCCCCTGAATAACCCATGTATCACGAATTTCATGGATGATATTCTCGTCGCCACAGAGACATTTGAAGAACACATTGACGCTCTAAAAATGTTATTTAATAGGCTTAGGGAGGCGAACTTAACTGCTAGGCCAACAAAATGTTGTATTGGATGCAAAGAGTTGGAATTCTTGGGACACACTGTATATCAGGGTAACATGACCCCTGATCCCAAGAACTTGGAAAAACTGCAGAGAGCACCTAGACCACAAACAAAAAAGGACGTGCGATCATTCGTGTCGTTATGCGGATTTTATCAAAAATACATCAAAGATTTTAACTCTATTTGTGCTCCTCTGACTGATCTGACTCGCAAGGGACTTCCAGATAAAATTATTTGGACTGCGCAAAGTGAATTAGCGTTCCAAGACTTAAAGGAAAAACTCACTAGCAAGCCTATTCTCAAACTGCCTGATTTGACACAGGACTTTGTCTTAAGAACCGATGCAAGTAATGTAGGACTCGGGGCGGCTTTGTTGCAAAGATCATCTTCACCTGATGGGGAACTGAAACCAGTCGCTTATGCAAGCCGCAAATTGAATAAGGCGGAACAAGGATATTCCACAAGCGAAAAAGAATGTTTAGCGTTAATCTGGGCAATAAAGAAGTTTCAAATCTATCTGTATGGTAGGACTTTTGTGGTCGAGACGGATCATCAGCCTCTCGTATTCTTATCTCAGGCTAAGCATGAAAACGCAAGATTGCTGAGGTGGTCTTTATTGCTTCAACCTTATCAGTTTAGTATCCAATATATCCCAGGCAAATTGAATGTGGGTGCAGATTTCCTCAGTCGGCACCCTGTGATCAAAATTAGAGTAATGGCAGGCGCGAAGAGAGATTTTATCTATGTGTATCACTGGTTTTGGAACTTGCCGTAGGCATGTTTTCAAGTGGGGAGATGTGTCATAAAATTAACCGTGATACAACGTTAAAATATCTCCAAAGGATAAAATGTAGGGATAAAAAGAATGCGTAAGTTACTAGAAGGCATGATCGCCCACGCCGCGGGTCACCACCCGCCATGGAAATTAACTTGTTAGACGTGAAGGCAAAACGTTTACCCTTGAGACGGGATGAGAACGAAGATCAAAAGGAAAAAATATGACTGAACGCGTGCTTGAAACTAGCAAGGCTAAAAAGACGCAATTGGGGGGAAAGGAAAAAAATTCACGTTCCCCAAGTTGACACAAAGTAAAGAAATGGACAAAAGGGACCTTAGCTATTATACGCAACAGTCATTTCTTGGACGCTTTTGCGATACTTCGTCCTTTATTTGAATTCAGCGGCAAACGCCTTACAGAAGATGCTCGAACATATTTTAAAAAAAACAACTAACCTTGAAAAGTAACTTTTTCTTAATAATAATGTTAGGAATATAAAACCTAGCTGGCCTGATGGCCCATCTTGAGCAGAGAAATAATATGCTTTTATTTATACAGACGGATAGATAATAATGAAGATATTGACAAAAGACTGTGTTGTTCATATCAGCGAGCGACTGCATTGAAACAAAACATGTCACTAATTTTCAAAAAATTGTGGCCTTGAAGACTCAAGTGCTAAAATCTAGTTAGAATGAAGAGAAGGGGAATTAGTGGACGGTTGTGGCTAAAAATAACTTTAAAGGCAAAATTGTGTAGGGGACGGCAGAGTTGGTTCAAAAAACAAGTGTGTTTTTTGTGAAAACGCAAGTAGAGACAGACGGACCAACAGACAATAATACATACTTGACTGAGGTATGACTGAAATGACTTTATTGGTAGGAGGTTTGAATTTGAAAAGGAAAAGGCGGTGATTGGCCATAGATGAATATATTATCGGCGCTCAGACGCGCATTTTTGCCATTCGTCATAAGTTGTCCTAGTAGACACAGTAAATTATTCAGTGGTGTATTTTCCAAAAGCTAATTGAAATATTTAGAGGGACGCCATACTAAAGCCAGCAGCTCAGCTGAGTTTTGCTAGCATTTAACTGTGTTCTATATTCATAATTCTGGTAAGACTGAAAGTATTTCTTTGTATATTTTAATATTGTTTAATGTTTCGAGTGATTTGATACTGCCATATCATAATCTATCCCTTACAACAAGTAAGGATTCGCTCTAGATCCCCAGCCCCAGTTCAGGGTCTAGAGACAAACAAAATACATAAACGCCAGCAAGGATTAGGAAGGGCGGATCAAGTTTTGAGATCAGTGGAACATATCACCTATCCTATTCAATGGCAGGAAGCAAATGAACATATTTCAGAATATGTAGTCCTGGGGAACTTATACTCTGTGAAACCAACTTGGTAAGATGTGCTGTATGGTCAGAGAGATCTGACCCCGTCTATGTGATGTTGTTGTGTAATGTTGAGTGTAGAAGTGGTTCAGGAGGTAGAGTTCTGACCCATGACCCAATACTTTTATTTCAGAACTGTGAGTTTTTGTATTTGGCACCAAAGTGGTGTCAAATGCTCTGTTGAACATACAAGAGTGGACCAGTGCAGTCTGGTAATATTTTGTCAGAGCAGCCTTGTATTGCCCCCAAGCACGGAGAGGTGGGGCCACCAGACTCCTGATATTGCCCCCAAGCACGGAGAGGTGGGGCCACCCGATTCCAGCACCAGAACTACTCATTCAAGATACGTGAGCGTCTGGCCTGCTGGACATTCACCAACTTAACTTAACTTATTTTCTAACACACCAACTATATTCCATCAATAAAGGGAAAATGTTTAGTAGCCATAGACAGGGAGTGATGAAGTCACCCCAACAGCACATCCATTAATCTACTCCCAGATAAATTACCACTATAAACAGTAGTAATATTAACTAGTCTTGTAAACTACCTATGTACACACTTTTCATTTATTATGCCATATATTCATGCATATCATTAATAATTTCAAAACCTGTCATATGTTCTGACCAAAATAAAACCTTGGTTCAGAACAAATAAATTTAAAGAAAATTTACTATCAAAAATTTACACAGCTTGAGTTAGTTCAGTGTGTTTTAAATTTTATTAATATTATTAGACTTATTAAATATCTGTGTGTGTGTATGTAATCTATCACAACACATTACATATCAGTACCCTAGAAATTTAACGTAGCCACATTCATTAGAAAAAAAAGATATGTGTGAGGTCGTAAGTGGTAGCAAGAAGGGCCTTCTGTAAATTCACAGCTACATTTATCTCAGGAGCCTTCACAGCTGACCTCATGCATCACACTAGGTAAATCACAACCTTACAATACCATCAAATCCACGACACTTCCACACAATCTGCCTAAGGAAAATTTTCCGAATCTTTTGGCCAAACACCATCAGCAACCAAGAACTACTTATTCGGGGTAACCAGGAGGACATGCACACCATCATAGCTGGCAGACGCTGGAGTTTGGTTGGCCACATCCTCAGAAGGGACCCTGATACCATCACAAGAACAGCCATGCTATGGACCCCCGAGGGAAAGCGAAAGAGAGGCCGACCAAAAACAACTTGGCGGAGAACTGTGGAAGCTGAGATGCAAAGAATGAACCACAGTTGGGGCACTGTACGAAGGATGGCCGCCGACCGAGCAAAGTGGAATCAATTTGTTGTTACCCTACAAGACGCCATCAGGCGTGATGGCCGCTGACTGCTTTGACGGTTGGTGGTTATGGATCAAAGAAGAAGATCCTTTAAGAATAATAGCCTCGATCACATGAGGCATTCGTTTTTTAACTAAATATCTTGTGTTATTGCAAAGTCGAGGCTGGTCTAGGTTGCGATGAAGAATGATTATTGCTCCCACTTTTAGCTGAAGTCGAAGGAGGAGGTAGGCCTGGTGGTTCTAATAAGTTTAGGAATTCTGTTGGATAATTTAAAACCTTGTTGGATCAGCGTCAACTGATTTGTAGGACTAGGTGTTTCCAGGTTTTGCTATCAAAAGTTAATTGTTAATATGGTGTACAGTGACAGTGTTTGGTGCAAGAATTGTTTCTTAGACATAGACAAGTGGAGGAATTTGGTACCTTTATGTGGCATTAATATTTTTCGAAGGCCGCCACTTATTTTTCAACGATAGTTAAGATGGTCCCGAACTCATGAAGAAGTTCCGCACCTTATAAAGAAGTATTTTATTCAAGAAATATAACATTCACGTTTCGGGTCCACATTACTTGGGTGTCTGTGGCTGACACGCACCTTTTAGTACAGCGGCCAGAACTGAATAGATGAGACGAATATATTGAGGACATATCACTATGCATGCTTACATACTTATGGATTGACCATGTATTTTATTTGAGGAGACAGATGTTCAAGATTATCCAATTTTTGCCATTGCTTGAATTCTTGTGAAAAACTAAATAAATATTGTACGACGTATATCGTGGACCCATTACCTGACGACTTATGTTCTTGTGCCAGTTTTTATGTCCTGTGGTGGCAATGCCCTTATGCATTCGTGTTGTCAGTACGGTGTACTCAAATTAACAGTCCCACTAAAAACACAAACCAACAACGAGACCGTTACAATTATTGGTGGTCAGTATGGTTTGGATCGACTTTACAGGACATATTCAATTTTAACGAATCCAGTTCGTCTTTTTGCCAGTCTTCACCATCTGAGCCTAATTTGCATAACTGTTTGCTGGACTGCGCATGTCTACCGGTTCCTTACCCGTCAAGATTCGTTATTATTGCTGCACCGATATTGTGTTCTCAAGTCCACTTCGTGATGTCTTTCAAGTCTACTATCAACTATATATGATCTTCATGGCCATTATTTGAATAGTGTCGTATGATGTTTCTTTGCTCCACCATTGTCTACATGCAACTCTGAAGCCGTCTTCGAACGAGCATCTGGCGGAACGCGGTATTTAAGATAAGTGGCCTTGTTTTTGCATGTGCTGTCCATTGCATGTGTGACGTAAGCCTTTTTTCCTTTCTCTTTTACTAATAATGTTTCTAATGTTTTCTTTGCGGGAGGTTGGGAGGCGATCTGATGTTAGCGACTACATGTCATTGTAAGATGACCGCACATCGGATGTTTGTGTAGGGACATTTCTTACAGTTCTCAGTCAGTGAAAGTTCCGGTTCGAGCTATCTCGCCGACGGTTTCTGTTCACTGCTTGTTTCCTGTAATATAATAATAAACCTATCAAACTTAGACCCTATCCTATATCTTTACACCACAAAGATAAGGTAGAGAAAGAGTTAAAAGAGATGATACGTTTAGGTGTGATATCTCCTTCGGAATCACCATATGCATTCCCAATGGTGATAGTTAAAAAGAAGGATGATTCTTTACGTATTTGTATTGATTTTAGGCGATTGAACAAAATTACAATCACAGACGGTGAGCCTATGCCACTTTTAGATGATCTTTTGTCAGAATTATCTAATGCTACTTTCTTTAGCAAACTAGATCTCTCTAAAGGCTACTGGCAAATTCCTCTTGCCGAAAATGCCCAACCTTACACAGCTTTCACAACTCCGTTTGGGCTCTACCAATGGAATTATATGTGTTTTGGGTTAGTGAATGCGCCAGTGACGTTTGTGCGCATGATGCGCCGCCTTCTTGGCGCTCGTAAAGATGTCATCACGTACATCGATGACATCTGCCTATTTCATGACTCGTGGGAAGACCATATTGATGGTTTAACTTCCCTTCTACATACGTTACGTATGCATGGTTTGACTGTGCGACCTTCAAAGGTCCAAATAGGTTGTCAGGAAATTTCTTTTCTTGGTCACCGCATAGGTAACCACAAACTGTATCCTGACGACAATACAGTCAAAAGAATTCTAGAAATTTCTACCCCTTCAACTAAGAAACAAGTTAGAAGCCTTTTAGGCTTGATAAACTATTACCATAAGTTCATCCCGCATTTCGCTCAACTATCTACACCTTTGTCCGCACTGTTGACCAAAGGTAGTCCTAATAAGGTACGTTGGGACAAAGATTGCGAAAGCGCTTTAGTAACAATTAAGAAATTATTTAGTAATGCACCTATTTTGTTATTACCGAATATACGTATTCCATTCATACTTCAATCAGATGCCTCGAGTTACTCCATGGGTGGTTGTATGCTGCAATGTTACAGGGAAACACTCCATCCATGTTTCTATGTGTCGAGGAAACTGACTCCGCTAAACAGAAGTATGCGACAGGTGAACGTGAGCTCCTGTCGATGGTCTGGTGCCTGGAGAAGCTAGCAAGATACCTCATCGGCACGCATTTTTTTATCATGACAGACCATAGTCCTCTTACTTACATAACAGCTAGAACGATGCGTAACGCTAGAATACATCGATGGTATTTGTTGATTCAAGAATTTTCATTTACGATTCTGCCAATTGCCGGATCAGACAATAACTTGGCAGATCTTTTATCGCGCAACTTCTCTGAGAAGAAATTGAATTAACTCTTTGGTCACCATGTTGACAAGTGCTATTATTAATGTTATAAAATTTAATGTGTCTACTTAATGAGTATGATGTTTATAAGTAGGTATTACTAATACTAATATGGTCTAGGGACATACATCTTCTCCACCACTATCATCCGTGCCACAAGTGTCACGTTTGGAAGTGAGGGGGATGATGTTGAGGATTGCTTCATGTCTGCAGCATGGCGCATTCCTCAAATGAGTATATCCGCGACTGATGTCGATGATTGTTTCATGCCTACAGACATTTGGATTTGAGCTCGATCCGAATGGCTGTATCATGGAACACCTCAAACGATTAGAGATATATCTCTTCGACCGATGTCGATGATTGTTGCATGTGTGCAAGCATTTGAGTTTGGCCAACTCGGATTGCTGCACCATGGAACATCGCAATTGAATATATATTCACGACGTAGTATGCATATCACTATGCATGACGCGTATGTCTTTGTAACGTCATTCGACTTGTGGGTTTTGACCCGAACGGCAGTGTGTTTCAGAAGTGTGGCCATTGCCACTTATATTGTGTGGTATAACCACTTGGAAAGTGTTATTAATTGTGTGGCTGGGAAGCCAATTGAGCAGTGTATTTCTTGAACCAAACGTAAGTCGTCTTATGAATAACGCAGTTTGCATAATTATGGCAGATTAGCCTGGCGTGGTATGCCAAAGGAACATTATGTTACTAGCAATAGTGTAAGACTAGTATAGATGGATATTGTACAGCTAGCGGCAAGCGTAAGCCTAGTGTAACGGTTGTTAGACGACTAGCAGTAGACGTAAGCCTAGCGAAATAAGTGTATTGCAGAACTAGCAGGATAGTTAAGTCTAGTGCAAAAGGCTATTGTATAAACTAGCGACGGGAGTAAGTCTAGTTAGCCTCTGAATTTATGCCAAAGGACATTGGCCGTTAAAAGGAACTGACCTTGAACCAGAACTCTAGATAGAGATTGTGAACATGTGTTTATGAAATAATGAGAACTCTTGCAGATCGTACATGAATGTGATGTGACTTTTGTTCCCATGTAGTTGGTGTCTGCTCATGGTATGAAATTACTAATTAAATATTTTGAGTCGTCAAAATCACGGTCTTATCAACTGTCGTATTCGGAGTTGAGTTAAATGCTGTTAATATTCAACTGATCATGACCAGTGATGATTAATGTCTTAACACGCTGCATCTCACACTGCCAATATAATCAATAAGACAAGAGACTAATACAGGTCAGTCAAGGGTCGAATATTTAATATGAAACATGTTCAGCACATAATGGATCACAAGGGTTAAAGCAGACATTATCGATACCAACGAACAGTATTACGGAATCCTACAAAAGTGATAAGAACCCGAGGGACTTTGACTCTATAAACTGAATACGCATATAATAACTTGGTCATCCTCAAATACTAGAAGTCATCGAAGCACCCATATCATACTGGGGTCCCGAGGCTCGTAACAGACATACCGTTACGCGTAGCTTCCTGCTAAATATGTCGTATATTTTACATTATGTACACTAATGTTTTTCTTGAGACATTAACCATCATGTCTCACTTATGTTATTTCAACTCCCCGACTATTTTCCTTTATTTTGACTAGCTTCGCTTGGTCTTCTATGTGGAATACTTATGTTTCTTTGTCGTTTCTACTTTTCCCATGTACTTTGTCTCGCATACCTCTCTGCTAAATGAGTGGTCACACACTAGATATTCGTCAAATTATCTCGTTCTCAGTATTCTCTCCTCTTATCTCAGAATCGGTATGGATTAAGCTTAGCTAACGCTCCGAATAGTGTTCGAGGACAGCCGCCAAAATAAATCTCTGTATCTTTCCCCGCGTTCCTACCCTGGAACATATTCCCCATTTCACCCATTTCCATTTCTCACAATATGTGAGTTGAGTATATCTTTGCTATCGCTGTATGTCTCTTGGACGCTTCAATACTATTTCTCAGAATTATTGTATTCTTTCCCAAAATCATAAACTTCATAGTAGCACAACTGGTATCTTAGAATTGTACCACAAAACAGTACAGTATTCAGTTTCTCAGTTCTCCAATTTCTTCCTCGTCACTGTCTGGTTTTTCTCCCTGAAATGTATTCTGCTTTATTCCTTTTCTCCAACATTTCGTCGCTCGGAATGCTGAGATCTCCTTATGTGTTAGGTGAGGAGCGACCTCAACTAACCTTCATATAGGTTTGACTACCGCTGACAAAAGCCTATGTATCTCTATAAGTCTCTCCTCCAACATATATTTGTCTTTTGTCCCAATGCCCTCCTTGGGGACTAATATCATCTGTTCTTTGCCAGCACCTCTGGCCTCATATTTCTCTTCTCAACATAAATTTTCTCCTTATCTTCAACGTCAATTTTCTCATTATCGTATGTATTTCCTCACTGTAATACACCAATACCTCGACTTTCGTCGCTTCGACTTTCGTCGCTTCGCTCTTTTGTCGGTTTTCAATTCTAACCACGTTTCCGAATTTCGTCGCTCGCTTCGCTCTTTCGTCGCATTTGGTCACAACTGCGCGTCATCTTGATGCTTTCGTCGTTCAGTCTTTGAACAGAAATCGTTCGGTGTGCACTGTTTTTTTTTTTAAGTTGTCTGCATTGAATCTCTTATATTTGTCATTAAACATATTAATCCTACTTATTTTTGTGATTAAAATAACAAAACTATTCATACTATATTATTTTTGTGATTATACTGTAAACAGTTCATAGTTATTTTAGAGATAACAGTCTAATGACAGTATTCATATCGTGATTATACGACACGTGTACAGTTTTCATACTGTACTTTTTTGTGTGATTAGGCCTTATACAGTACTACTTATTTTTTTGCTTTAATATATTCATAATGGGTCCTAAGTGTAGTGACAAAGTTAAAAGAACCCATAAGTTTCTCAATTTGCAAGAAAAGCTTAAGCTAATCAAGCTTAATGAACAAGGCATCTTAAATGCTGAAATAGGCCGCAGGCTAGGTGTACCAAGCACTACAGTTAGCACAATTGTAAAGAACAGAGCTAAAGTGTTAGAGGAAATTAAAAACGCTAAGCCAGTTGTGACGTACGTCTAGTTTGACAAGTGAATTCTCCCTGATATGATGGATGATTTAAAGGGACTTTTAGCTTTTCATAACATTAGAACCCCTGAACATTTGTTGTAACTTTTCGTTTGCCAGAACGCATTCCACCGGGACTCATGTAGGATACAGCGACGAGATCAAAGAGACAGACCGAGGGATCTTAAGGGAGACTATCGGCGTTATCAAAGACAGTAGTTTTCCCTGATACGAGACGCAGTTGCTTGCCGCTAATTTCGCGTCTCGGTGTCAATCGAGGAACCGAGCGAACGGGGGAAAGCAAAACGGGCAGCAGCGAGCGGATACGAAGACCAGGGGGCGGCTTCTTCTCTTGATTTGGCGGTCAGATCCCCAAAAGTTCGTGAGATCAAATAAGTTGTCAAGTTTATCATGTCCCACTCAACTTACATTCCATTTTAGCTAAATAGACCATGAAGAACTAGACACGTTATCACTCGCTGGCCAGACCTTTACAGAAGCACTAGCTTTATTGAAATCTTGTTATAGATTTTCCCCTGGATTTTATATATATTTGCAGTGATTTCTATTTCTGTGCAAAGCGGTAATATATATTGTGTAAAGTGATCAGTGGTCTAGCTCAGTCATTCTATTTAAAGGGATTTTGTGTTAATTTAAATCTATTTAATTAAACCATCTCAAGAGTTCCAGTTTTAAATATAATGATCTATCTATTATATTATTTCAAAAGATAATAGATGCTTAAATTAACTTTTAAAGTCGCGAAGGAATTTATAATTAATAAATTCAGTTAAGTCCTAGTTTTATAGATGTGGGTTTTTAACCACTAGAATTCGCGCAGTGTTTATTAAATACATAATTAAATACTCGAGTGTATTATAGGCTTAACGGGAAATTCATCGCGCTTTAGAAGGTTATTTGTTTTCGGTATATTACATGTCTTTTTTTTCTTTCATACAGAGTGATCGTAACCTGTGCGATCCCAGCATTAAGAAAGCAATAAAGAAATCAATCTAAGCAAAGCAAAGCATAAACAGTGTGTAGAGTTCCCCTGACGCAGAACTTGTTGAGACTGTGTAAATTTTTAATCTTTGAGGCGATTCTATGTTTGGAATTCCGCTATCTAACTTATAGCAAAGAAAGCACACCCAAAGACAAATTTAACGCACCATCAAACAACTTAAGTCGTAACGGGAAGAAGAACACTGGCCCGAGCTTTGTTAGTTTACTGACACAGAGAGATAATTCATAATTTCCTGAACAGTGATGTGACTAGTTTTCTCACTGGACTTAAACCATACCTCACGGATAAAGTGTACCAGCACGCGTAAGAATTTTATTATCAGCGGCATAGTCAAATAGACCACACCATCCTCACCCCGGTATCAGAGACCGTGCCCTCCCATAGAAACTGTTATTAAGAAAAGAGACACAACTACAGATTCATTTTCCAGCGATTACGGGATCCTTTTATGTGCTGACCGCCTACCCGATAATCTGGGGCTAGAACTTGAACAAACACTCATACATTTAGTTGAGGTGTAACTGCTGTTGTGTTATTCTATGGAGTGCAAGATTTTTTCACAATCGGTAAGTGAGAGCAAGATGAGTGAAGGCCTTTGCTAGCGCGTGTATGAATGACAGGAAATTAATTCTTTTGTGTGACCATTTTGTTAACTTGCTTACCTGGTAACATATATCTTTTCTGTATACCCTACATTGTTCCTTTAAGTGGGATAGTTGATAATTTGTTAACTCTGTTTAAAACCACCTCCTTTCCATTTGCTTAGTAAAGGGAAGAACAGGTTTTTTTCTATCACCTATACCTAACTTGGTAACACCTCTTTCAGAGTAATTAACTTCACTGTTAGGTTAACGTACCTATGTTCCTGATATTATCTATCTCTGGACTGGGTTTGTCTTTGTCTAATAAGCGGGAAGGGCTTAGTCGATACCAATCTTCTTCACCCCTTCCAAACTTGTTATTTGCATTTGTGTACTTATGATAATTTATGTAATATCTGATATTTTTAGTGATTGATGTTTAAAGTGAATAAAATCACATAAACTCATTTAGTTCTGTGTGTTGGATATACCCAAAGCCCAACATTTCCCCTATTCGTTTAATATAGTTTGTATCAACGTCGTGTGTGTGTTTGAAAACACCAAATCGGTGAGCGCGCAGATGCGAGTCTGGAAAACTGGCAAATAATTGTTTGACCAGGAGAGTGAAAGAGAAGATTGAGAGACACGATTTGTCGTAAATAAGTCTGTCTTTACTCTCCTCCAGCACGCTGTGAAGTAACTATTAAATCTCTACATTTTCTATCACTGAGCTTTCCATCATCATTTTCCACTCTAAACCGGACCACTATTTCTACGACTCTTTTCTCTCAAAATAAATTTACGACAATATTTGGCCGGCTCGTCTGGGATAATTTTGAGATACATTTGATGCACACATATTTGTGGGCTGGTTCTGGGATCTTGAGCTACATTTGAGGCAATCGCATAGCCGGGTTAAAGATATTTTGAGTCTGATTTAGTTTGGGTCTAACTAGGTAGAGTGTGAATGATTTGTCTTTGTGAATTAGGGAAATAAATAAATAATTACACCCCTAGACAAACGTTCTTTAAGTATTTGGGTTGTCCACACAGCATATTTACAGGTTGTTTTCTCTCCACAGCAGTAGAAAGTACAGATAAACAAATATATTTGCTATTTTATTATCCTCTGGCGGAGATAATTATATTTCTTTCTTTATAAAAGTTGCTGGGATTGCGTGATTGTTTTACAGTCACTAAGGTTTTTGAAGTTAAAAAGAGTTGAGCTTAGCTAAAGACGGATTGTTCTGATTTTTAAAAATTAAGTTAACAACGTCTCATCTCAATAATTGACTTTAGGGACGGAGTTTGTTGTCAGAGATTTAAAATTTAGGGGAAAATTTTTTTTCCTTTTAAATTGTTTTAATATAAATTTTTCTCTACTGTTAGTAAAAGTAGATTCTTTTCCAGTGTAACTTACCATTTAGTGGCATAGTCGCTTGCGTTTAGAGCCTTAATTGCCAGATAATAGCAGCGATAAGTTTGCACAGTACAGGTAGGAGGTAACACAGGTAAATTTGTACTTGTGTTTTTTTTTCTCGTAGCGGTTCAGAGTTCCTCCCTTTCGCGTTTCTTCTTACTAGTTCTCTAGGCATACTTCATCTTATTCTTTAACAATGGCAGAGAGGATAAAGATGAGGTCCATCTTGAGGCTGGAAGCGAAAGAGGCAGGATTAGATGCAGAAGCTGCAAACGCGTTTATTAACCAGGAATTGGAAATATATGACGCGGAGCAACAGAGAGCCGAAGCTGAGAGGAAGGCGGAGCAACAGAGAGCAGAAGCTGAGAGGAAGGAAGAGAAAGAAAGAACAGAGAGGAGAGAAGCCCAGGAGAGGGCAGATAAGAAAGAAGCGGAAGAACGTCTTTTGGAACAGAAGAAAATTGAAGCAGAGATGGAAACTCGCAGAGAGAGAGAGAGACAAGGAAAGACAGCATCAACTGGCGCTTAAGGCTCTAGAGAGTCGGGGCGCCTCTACTTCGACTAACGGAGAGCCGTCTTCGCCCCAGTCTCAATCAATGGACCTCTCCAGTACTCAATCTGCCCAATTAACTGCTATGTCGTTTTCTTTAGAATCTTTTCCTAGCCCTAACGAAAAAATTGACAGCTACCTAGAAAAATTCGAGAGACTCGCGAATCTTTATGGGTTAGAGAGTACCCGCTGGGCGCTCAAACTTTCAACGTCACTGAAAGGCAATGCTTATGACGTGTACACAAAGCTGGGACCGAATCAACATGATTACGACATGTTGAAAAAGGCCTTACTACAGCAGTTTGAGATGACTGCCCGAAAGTTTCTGCAGTTGTTCAGAAACAGCCGAAAAGAGAGCACGGAAACATTTCCCCAGTTCTCTTCACGTCTCACGGGTTATCTGACAAAGTGCATTGAATTATCTGACCTACCTCTTTCATATGAGGGACTCCTCGAACTTGTTCTTGTGGAGCAGATAAAATCCACTTTGTCGAATGAAACACGTAGATTTTTGGCTGAACAGGGGGCAGTCAGGCTTGAAGACATACTCAATAAAGCCGAACGCTATAGCAATGCAATGGCCGAACTTCCCAGCACTAAACGTAAACCCACCGATGAGCCATCTCGAAAACAGAATCTAGAGCAGGCATCCTATTCTTCCACTTCCTCTCAACATTATAACCAACGAGATAACAATACCCAGAAACCTCCCCAGGAAAAATCGAAATTCTACAAAACCCGATACCCCCCCAACAACAATTCTGATCAACCCAACAAGCCTACGTGGCAGCGCGGCCACCAAGGTCAAGGAAAAGGGAAGACCCCTACACCAGGAACGTCTGATCAGGGCAAACAAACCGGTGCAAACCGCATTGGATGTTTGCATACAGCCTCGAAAGGTAGAGTCAATGTCAGTGATTCTCAACCTGAGGGGGACCGACCCTCAACTCGAGGAACTGTAATTTTGAACGGTACCTCTACTACTTGTCTTTTTGACACTGGATTAAGTTTTGATTGTATTGTCGCTAGGCACCTAGTCAAACCCGGTCAGGAGACAGAGGAAACCGTCAAACTTAGTGGAGTTTTCAGGAGTGATGCACCCAGGACGCTTCCTATCGCACTGGTAGAAATACACTCTGACTTTGTCAGAGGAGTTATTAAAGCGGCCATAATGGATGATCCGATCTACCCAGTTATCCTGGGATGTAGATATGTGTTCATTGGGAGACCTAAGGAGCCGATTGTGGCAGCGGTAACCACAAGAGGGCAAGCCAAGAAGGAGAGGGAGCCTGCGCCAAACTTGTTGCCGAATGAACTGAAGGAGGCGCAACAAAAGGACCCTACTCTGGCGCCCTGCTTTAAAAAACTGCCCATGGCTAAGGACCCCAGACACAACGGAGACATCTTTTCTAAGGATGGTGTATTGTATCGTAGAACGGGCAACCCGGACACGGGGAATAACCAGCTCCTAGTACCGACGCAGTACAGAAACCAGATCTTAGAAATGGGGCACTCTCTTCCCTTTAGCGGACACATGGGACAAAACGCCACTATTCAGCGAATAAAAAACCACTATTGGTGGCCAGGAATGAACTCTGACATTGTCAGGTACGTGAAATCCTGCGCCCAGTGCCAACGGGTAGCACCCAAGCACTTGACACCCCCAGTACCTATGGGGCAAATGCCAATAGTAGGGACTCCATTTGAACGGGTTGCTGTCGACATTATTGGTCCTCTGGAAAAGACCAAAAGAAGGAACAGGTTCATCCTGACCTTAGTTGACACTTGCACTATGTGGGCCGAAGCCGTACCGCTACCATGCACTAATTCCAAGCATGTCGCAGAAGCCCTTGTGCAAATTTTTACACGGTTGGGATTCCCTCAACAAGTTTTGACGGACAATGGATCCCAATTCCGTAGCCTGTTAATGGAGGAGATCTTTAAGATCTTGAGGGCCAAACATATCCACACAAGTCCCTACCATCCGGCCGGAAATGGGCTCGTGGAACGTTTTAACGGTACCCTCACCATGATGTTACGTAAGCTGGGTCAGGAGAAACCGGAAGACTGGGACCAATATATATCGGCTGCCTTATTCGCCTACCGAGAGGTACCCCAAGCGTCTACGGGTTTTGCGCCAGCTACACTTTTATTTGGCAGACCTATTAAGGGGCCACTAGAAGCCTTACTTCGGTCCCTGACAGACCAGAAGGCTGACGAGACAGTCGTCTCTGCAAGCAAGTATGTATCTGAGCTTAAGGAAAGGCTAAAGCTAGGATGGGATCTAGCTACTACCAACCTTAAGAAAGCCCGCGCTAAAATTACTAAAAGATACAACAAAGCTGCAAAAGAGAGAGAACTACAACCAGGGGAGAAAGTCCTATTGCTACTTCCAACCGGAAGCAATAAACTTCGCATCGGATGGCAAGGACCGTTTACCGTCCTTAAAAAGATCTCACGTACCAACTACAAGATCTCCATCAAAGGAAAGGAGAAGGTCTTCCACATAAATCTGCTAAAGAAATATTTGGAAAGACCGGTGCCATCCTCCGAGCATCTCCTGGCTGTCGCCATAGCAACGGAAGACGAGGAAGATGATGATGGTTGCATGGAGTATCCACTGCAACCCACAGAATCCTTTAAAGATGTCAAGTTCGGCGACAATCTCTCACCAGAACAACAAACAGAAACCAGGGCTCTACTAAAACAGTACAGTGCAGTCTTAACGGATGTACCTGGTCGAACAAATCTCATTGAATTTGATATGAAATTAACAAACGAGACCCCTGTTCAAACCAGAGTTTACCCCATCCCGTACGCTAAAGCTGATGCACTTCGCGGAGAAATAGACAAGCTGCGTCAGGCAGGAATTATCAGTGAGTCTACATCTCCTTACAGCTCGAGCGTAGTGCTGTTGCAGAAGCCCAATAAGGAAGTTCGGCTGTGCATTGATTACAGGTTGCTAAACGCTGTAACGGAATTCCAGCCCGAACCTCTCCAAACTGTTTCTGAGTTGTTCACCAAGCTCAGCAAAGCAAAGATCTTCTCCAAGATTGACCTCAGTAAAGGTTATTATCAAATACCAGTCAAGGAGGAAATTAAACCTTTGTTAGCTTTCAGCACTAGTGAAGGACATTACACATTTAACGTGATGCCGTTCGGTTTGCATAACGCACCAGGAGTGTTCACCAGGATGATGAGGAAGCTTCTAGAACCTTTGCAAAGTCCCCATATCCATAATTTCATGGATGACATCTTAATTGCATCGGAAACCTATGAAGAACATATTGCTACGGTTGCTATGCTCCTCAGGAGACTACAGGAAACGGGTCTCACAGCCAGACCTAGCAAATGTCTCATCGGGTTTGAACAGTTAGACTTCCTGGGGCACACTATTTCTCACGGATGCAGTTGGCCTATTAAGAAGAACGTGGAGAAAATAGTGGCAGCAAAAAGACCCCGAACGAAGAAAGACGTACGTTCCTTCATATCGCTATGTGCATACTATCAGAAGTACATCCAGAACTTCAACGGACTGACGGCACCTCTGACTGACCTCACAAAGAAAGGTTGTCCTGATAAGGTCATATGGGATCAAAAGTGCGAACACGCGTATAGCACTTTGAAAGGACAGTTGTCTGCATACCCCATTTTGAGGTTGCCTGACCTCAAGAAACCTTTTGTACTGAGAGTCGACGCGTCAGGTCAGGGCATCGGGTCAACACTGCTTCAAGCCGATGACAGTGACCTGAACATGCTATTTCCAGTTGCCTATGGCAGTCGGAAATTAAATAAAGCGGAACGGAACTACAGCGTAGTTGAAAGGGAATGTCTTGCTCTGATTGACGGTATCAGACGCCATCATGAGTTTCTTTATGGTACATCTTTCACGGTGCAAACAGACCACGCTCCGTTAGCATTTCTTGGTGCCAATAAAGAATTTAACGCTAGGATCATGCGTTGGGCCCTCCTTCTAAGCGTCTATTCTTTCAAAGTGGAATATATTCCGGGAAGACAGAATGTCGGGGCTGATTTTCTGAGTAGAAACTGGTCTACAGAGGAAGAAGAGCAAACTGAAGATACCACTCATCCTAAAATCACCAATCAGGTCACCTCCATTGTCAAAAATGAAAACATGAAAAATGGTTTCATGTCTAAAAGTGGGGACGATTGTGACGTACGTCTAGTTTGACAAGTGAATTTTCCCTGATATGATGGATGATTTAAAGGGACTTTTAGCTTTTCATAACATTAGAACCCCTGAACATTTGTTGTAACTTTTCGTTTGCCAGAACGCATTCCACCGGGACTCATGTAGGATACAGCGACGAGATCAAAGAGACAGACCGAGGGATCTTAAGGGAGACTATCGGCGCTATCAAAGACAGTAGTTTTCCCTGATACGAGACGCAGTTGCTTGCCGCTAATTTCGCGTCTCGGTGTCAATCGAGGAACCGAGCGAACGGGGGAAAGCGAAACGGGCAGCAGCGAGCGGATACGAAGACCAGGGGGCGGCTTCTTCTCTTGATTTGGCGGTCAGATCCCCAAAAGTTCGTGAGATCAAATAAGTTGTCAAGTTTATCATGTCCCACTCAACTTACATTCCATTTTAGCTAAATAGACCATGAAGAACTAGACACGTTATCACTCGCTGGCCAGACCTTTACAGAAGCACTAGCTTTATTGAAATCTTGTTATAGATTTTCCCCTGGATTTTATATATATTTGCAGTGATTTCTATTTCTGTGCAAAGCGGTAATATATATTGTGTAAAGTGATCAGTGGTCTAGCTCAGTCATTCTATTTAAAGGGATTTTGTGTTAATTTAAATCTATTTAATTAAACCATCTCAAGAGTTCCAGTTTTAAATATAATGATCTATCTATTATATTATTTCAAAAGATAATAGATGCTTAAATTAACTTTTAAAGTCGCGAAGGAATTTATAATTAATAAATTCAGTTAAGTCCTAGTTTTATAGATGTGGGTTTTTAACCACTAGAATTCGCGCAGTGTTTATTAAATACATAATTAAATACTCGAGTGTATTATAGGCTTAACGGGAAATTCATCGCGCTTTAGAAGGTTATTTGTTTTCGGTATATTACATGTCTTTTTTTTCTTTCATACAGAGTGATCGTAACCTGTGCGATCCCAGCATTAAGAAAGCAATAAAGAAATCAATCTAAGCAAAGCAAAGCATAAACAGTGTGTAGAGTTCCCCTGACGCAGAACTTGTTGAGACTGTGTAAATTTTTAATCTTTGAGGCGATTCTATGTTTGGAATTCCGCTATCTAACTTATAGCAAAGAAAGCACACCCAAAGACAAATTTAACGCACCATCAAACAACTTAAGTCGTAACGGGAAGAAGAACACTGGCCCGAGCTTTGTTAGTTTACTGACACAGAGAGATAATTCATAATTTCCTGAACAGTGATGTGACTAGTTTTCTCACTGGACTTAAACCATACCTCACGGATAAAGTGTACCAGCACGCGTAAGAATTTTATTATCAGCGGCATAGTCAAATAGACCACACCATCCTCACCCCGGTATCAGAGACCGTGCCCTCCCATAGAAACTGTTATTAAGAAAAGAGACACAACTACAGATTCATTTTCCAGCGATTACGGGATCCTTTTATGTGCTGACCGCCTACCCGATAATCTGGGGCTAGAACTTGAACAAACACTCATACATTTAGTTGAGGTGTAACTGCTGTTGTGTTATTCTATGGAGTGCAAGATTTTTTCACAATCGGTAAGTGAGAGCAAGATGAGTGAAGGCCTTTGCTAGCGCGTGTATGAATGACAGGAAATTAATTCTTTTGTGTGACCATTTTGTTAACTTGCTTACCTGGTAATATATATCTTTTCTGTATACCCTACATTGTTCCTTTAAGTGGGATAGTTGATAATTTGTTAACTCTGTTTAAAACCACCTCCTTTCCATTTGCTTAGTAAAGGGAAGAACAGGTTTTTTTCTATCACCTATACCTAACTTGGTAACACCTCTTTCAGAGTAATTAACTTCACTGTTAGGTTAACATACCTATGTTCCTGATATTATCTATCTTTGGACTGGGTTTGTCTTTGTCTAATAAGCGGGAAGGGCTTAGTCGATACCAATCTTCTTCACCCCTTCCAAACTTGTTATTTGCATTTGTGTACTTATGATAATTTATGTAATATCTGATATTTTTAGTGATTGATGTTTAAAGTGAATAAAATCACATAAACTCATTTAGTTCTGTGTGTTGGACATACCCAAAGCCCAACATTTCCCCTATTCGTTTATTATAGTTTGTATCAACGTCGTGTGTGTGTTTGAAAACACCAAATCGGTGAGCGCGCAGATGCGAGTCTGGAAAACTGGCAAATAATTGTTTGACCAGGAGAGTGAAAGAGAAGATTGAGAGACACGATTTGTCGTAAATAAGTCTGTCTTTACTCTCCTCCAGCACGCTGTGAAGTAACTATTAAATCTCTACTTTTTCTATCACTGAGCTTTCCATCATCATTTTCCACTCTAAACCGGACCACTATTTCTACGACTCTTTTCTCTCAAAATAAATTTACGACACCAGTGCATACCAAACTTATTAGAAAGCGGCACAATTTAATTGGTGAGATGGAGAAAGTGTTAAATGTGTGGATTGAAGACCAAGTCAGCCACAACATTCCTCTAAGCCAAGATCTTATCCAGGCTAAAGCACAAACTTTATTTAATGCAATGGAAGCTGAACAGGGAGAGACATCAGCTGAAGAGACATTTGGAGCTAGCAGGGGCTGGTTTGAGAAATTTAAGAAAAGGTCAAATTTGCATAATATTGCAGTGAAGGGAGAATCAGCTAGCGCAGATACCGCCGCTGCGGGAACTTTTCAAGTGAAGCTGGAAACAATTATAGAAGAAGTTGGCTACACAAAGCAGCAGATCTTCAACGTAGAATAAATTTCGACAGAAGTTCAAAAGTAAATAGTGGGCTAGAACATCAAATAGCCTGTTACAGAGAACTTCTTAGGGAAAGGAAGAAGACATCAATGAGGTAAACGTCTTTGCTCTCCTTTTTCAAGACGCAACCGCCACAACCAACTTCAGTCACCCCTCCCTCTAACCCTTCAGATACCGAGCCATCAACATCAGCCCCAGCCCCAGTTAGATCTCCTTCAAAGTGCCCTTCTCCTAAAAGAATTAGATTGAAATCCTCCAGTTCTGAAGATGAGCCACCTCAATTTTCTCCATCTGGTTTTCTAAGTCTAGAATCCCCCTAAATTACCAACATTCAAAACTGTTCATACTGTATATATTCATCGTCTACTTGCTCAAGAATGATTTTAAGGTAAGATGCTATTTACGTATTTTTTTATTTATTACTGTATTTTCTTTACTCTTATGTTTATTTCTGTTTATCTAGGTGTTGCACGCATTCGCAAGT
Source organism: Oreohelix idahoensis (assembly GCA_024509875.1). Taxonomy (NCBI): domain Eukaryota; kingdom Metazoa; phylum Mollusca; class Gastropoda; order Stylommatophora; family Oreohelicidae; genus Oreohelix; species Oreohelix idahoensis. The sequence continues at coordinate 1,379,446 of JAMPIV010001848.1, read as the reverse complement.
GTTATATAGTTAGTTATTTTCGTTTTTTGGCGGCCCTAATGCATTTGAAAGCTAAATAAAGGCTATGCTTCGACTTTCGTCGATTTTCGACTTTCGTCATAGCTCTGGTCCCTAACCTGTCGAAAGAGCGAGGTATTGGTGTATTTCTGCCTTTTTCTCTTTTTCAACATTCGTCATTGCATGTTTTGTGCTCGGTGAGGATTAACCTCAAACAACCTTCTAGTGGGTTGAACTACTGCCGTTCTTAACGTTTTCTCGTAGATTCGTTCCCTCCCTAGAACGTTTTCTCTCCATCGCTTTTTTCGCTTTCTTCATTCTCCCTCAATCCCTTTGCCATTACCCTATGGCTTCTTCACTTACAGAATGCCTTTGCCACTTCCCTGTGGCCTCACTTCATCAATACCTTTGCCATTTCCATATGGCCTCATTACTAATATCTTTGCCATTTCCATATGGCCTCGCTATTTCTATCTTCGTTCCTTCCTTGGAACATCTTCCTCACTCTCGTTTTTCCTTCTTCTAGTCGTTTTGAGTCAGTAGTTAACTGACTATGGTGTTTAAGGCCAAGAACTGACTGTATGTGTCGAAGGACCATGGTGAATATGGGCCTGGTTTAAACGTCTTGCGTGCCTGTATCTGATTGTATATCTATTCATTGACATGCCATGTTCATCGTGAGTAATTCTCGTATTAAAGATGCAGAACCGTTGGCTAGTGTTCCAGACAAGTCAGTAACGTTGGCTCGAGTTAACCTGTTCATGTTGTATTTACAATCCAGTTATAATATCACACCATGTCGATGTCAATGAAAGCATGAACCCGGAGAGAGCTGAAGATGGCATCTGATGTCTATACCATCTAGAGACACATCCTACATTGTCAAACATACGCAAGAAAAGTTCAGCTCTCAGCAGAGCCCTTAAGAGACCGTAGTTCGCTTATATTGCTGGTGATAACAGGATTAGATATTAATATGAAGGGATGTCACCAAACTAAAAATGAATGCTGTTAAACATGTTTTGTAATGTACTTTTAGGTGTCTCGGTGGTAGTTGTGTACCAAATTGACTTTGAAGAGAGACTTTTATTAAAGTACCACTCAAACACTTACCCACAGTATTTCAGGTTTACCAACAGACAAGGCTCTTTCAATTATCATAGCAACCAACACAATAGACGCTGCTAGCACTGCAAAATTATGTCCCCATAAAAGCAGGAAACATGGATACAGCTTGGTGAAATGAAAAAAAGTAGTGCAAGAAGTTTAAAATGAAATGCATAGCAGAAATTAATTTTTTAATGACCTGCTTACTCTTAATTCTCTTTTGTCATTAAATATGACATTACATTTATTTCATTGTTTTAATAGTTGCATTCCGTACGACATTTTTTATCGTAAAAGAATGCACAGTATCAGTATCTGTATCAGCTGCAAATCAAAATAGTGATGCAAGAGTAGGTATGCAAGACGTTTCTGGAGGCCAATCAATCTGTATAGTTTTTTTTTAAAGATCAAGTGTTAAAATGCCCCATATGTAAACGTAGCTGTACATATCGTGTAGTTTAAAAAAAAAAACATGAAAACTGTATCATGTGGCTTTTTAATTACGTTGCAAAGTAATATATGTAAAGGTTTGTCTGTCTATCTGCCTATATTGTAAACGGTTTACAACATTTATGTAAAGGCTGTATGGTGTGATCACTTATGGCGTGTTTATTACACATCATGCTAAGTGTTTTACAGTACATTGTTCAAATGTGCACAAAGATACCTGATTTCGATCGAGCTGAATTCTGAAGCACTGAACTAGCCAGATGTAAAGTGGTCCAACAACAAGAAGCAGAGTGTGAACATAAATCAGTGTACTTAGGAGAGGCTGAATCACCAAGTAGCGTAAAAAGTTAGACTGAAAAAGATTGTGTTAAAATTACAGCCGCTAAAAAAAATTTAGAAAACTTGCCGTTAAAGAGTTGTCGTAACTAAAATGATCTAATGCTATCACTTATATCCATGTCAATAAAGACAGTTTGCTTAATTAAAGCTACAACTTATGATAATAACAATTCTGAACATAATATAGACGCCAACTGTGTGTGAACCAAATTACTATGCGTAATTCTTTTTTTTTAAACCTTCGGTAAACTGTGCCGGTACAAATTCATTCCTGAAACATTTTGAAAATTTACATAAAACATGCAGTAATAAAAACGACTACTTACTCGGAGCACCCAAAGAGCAAAGACATTAAGGGTTCCGGCAGTCACGACTAAAACAGGAAAGTAGATGACGACAATCCAGTTCACAGAAGTACTGATACCTAGAGGATTTTTTGAATCATATGTGACAATCCTAGATTCCACTTCATTATCATGCCATGCTGGGTCGATGACAGCTCGAAGCAGGGTCATTGGCAGGTCTACGGTGTAGTTGGTATCCATGGTAGAATGCACAGTTGGTTTCTCCTTTGCAGGAAAGTAAATTTAGAAGTAATTGGTGGTTCAAACAGGATATTAAATAACAGGCTTGCATTTCATATCATATTCTCCCTCCCTCCCTCCCTCTCTCTCTCTTTCTCTCTCTCTCTCTCTCTCTCTCTCTCTCTCTCTCTCTCTCTCTCTCTCTCATTCTTCCATTCGCTGTGTCGTTCAAATCTTCTACTCGGGGTTGCCAGATGAAAACTGTGAAAAAAAACAACCAAACACCTTCACAGAACAGCCAACATTTTTTAAAGCCAAAAATAGTCAAACTATTTAAATAGATTATTCATAATCACATCACACACAAAAAACTCCAGAACGAGGTCATCAATTATCAAGGATTGCCTCCCCTGCTTTGCAGAAGTGGTCCAGCAGTGGCCAAAACTCAAGAGTATCTAAATGAGTCGTCAAAGGTGACTACCTTCGCACAAGGTTGCTCTTGGCAGAGATGTAGATAGAAGGGTAATGACGCTTCTACCTTTCGGGAGAATGTACAAGATAATTCAGAGGTCAAGAACAATACTGCTTAGAGCTGAACATTTATTAACTTAAATCTGTCCGTCACCTTTTGTGAAGGATTTAAGCAATGGTTTAGCCCGTTCAAGCCCACCAGCTGAGTTGATTCAGCGAATTGCCTCTTATAATGGTATAGCTCTGTTTAGAGGTAAATAAATGTCTAGGTATATATGTATATTAAATATTCTGGCTCATTCGTTTGTTTTCATACATGTAATAACTGAGTAAACAACTATTGTTTAGTTTTAAAACCACAGGTAACAAATTTAATAATCAATTTTAAAATAAAAGAAATGCTGGTGATTTTTATATTGGAGTCAAATTTTCTCTTCGCGGAGATTTAGGGTGAGGATTTAGTTCAGAAAATTATGTCCGGTTGCTGGTGATTTTTTATAAACACTTAACTCATATAAGGGGTCCCGCAGCTGTGGTTTTCGTCACTTCTTGGTGTTGAGGGCACTTCTTCACACAACTTGTCCGATGTAGGCAGCTGGGTGGATTCCCTGCTTTTCACTCACAACTAGCTTCGTTCCACGAACATTTAGATAAAATAGAAAAACAAATGCCTCTGCTAAGTACATTTGTGGGCTGCCAATTAACAGGCGCATTCTCGCTGTCCACCCACCAATGTTAATCTCTCAGATGAATTAAATCCTTGAGGATACAGTGTAGCTCAGGAAAGATAAATAAAATTCACCAATATTCTTCTGGTAATTAAACTGGGAACATGTATCTGGACGGCGCGAATAATGCTTTGTGCCTAAACTAACATTGAAAAGTTACATATATCTCACAAAATGATATGTTACACTTACCCCAAAAGTTTTTGGAATACACAATCTTCTCGCACAGTTTAGAATGGACACGAGCAATTTAGGTTATATGCTCTCGAATCACTTGGTCTGGAAATGTTGAATCTGCGAAACACTTGGTCTGGGAAAGTTTCTCTTATGACGGGTGATCCAATTCCTTAGGTATCCAGTCCTAATATTTAAAGTGCTGGTCCCTTAAGTTTTTAAGAGTTTGTATTTATAAAGGCGGGCTTACTTTTTAAGGTTTTAAGTTTACCAAATACTTCAATCTGTCACTAATAATATAGAAATTCTATGTCAGATGTCTCACTGGCTTTTGGGAGTTGTTCGCTTGACGATACGATGCAGTCTCTCCGAGTTCTGTGTCTCTGATTTTGCTAGATTATATTTCCCACTTCTCAGTGAAAAATGAATATGTTTTCATTTATGTTTACACTAATTTGAAAAGTTTGAAACTTCCATTAATTTTAAAGTGAATATGTTAACATCGACATTTACACTGGTTTGAAACTGTAAGTATTATAATTAGAATGTACATCGTTTCTTTCATCTGGGACCGAAGACGCAGCACAAGTGATGAATGCAGTCAGCGACCCATAGCTTGACTGCTTGCGTCAGGGTCAGCGAACCAGAGCTGACCAAGACCTTACTCCACCTCCAAGTGGTGGTCCTGGAAACAGGCTGCATCACTGCAGTCTGGCTGAGAGAGCAGGGATCAAAGAGGGAAGGCAAACTCGGTCCGAAAAAAAATGCCAAGCTGAAGTCGGATGTGTCGGCCGAAAGGCGCAAATATCGCAGCTTCGCTGTAAATGGACACAACGCAACCAACGTCCTTTTTAAGACGAACAAGGAAGAAGAAGAAATTTCTTTCATCTTTCCCTCCCAGCTCCATATGGAACCTGGGACTCTTTATGCGTTTAGTTCTCTTTAAGAAACTAGCAATAAAGCAATCACCAGCCATTGGCAGTGGTGTTTCATTGAATATCATCATTCTATACGCTGAGGTTGCCAGCCTCAAATGATTTGGACATCCGCAAGCTATTTTCACATATTAATATTCACATGGTAATATATGTATATATGTGTGTGTGTGTGAGTGTGTGTGTGTGTGTGTGTGTTCACATGTTAGTAATGAAATAGAGAATGTAAAATCACAACTTACGCCAATCCTGGCTCACTGTAGTGGTTTTTGATGTTATTGCGTCGTTGCTATGTTACCTAGTGTACTGGATGAGGTCAGCTGTGAAGGCTCCTGAAGATAACAGTTTATGTGAGTTACAGAATGCCTTTCCGCTACCACTTATGACCTCAAACAGACTTATTCTGCTATTATGTATGTTAGCTATGTTTAATGTCTAGGGTAATGAAATGTGATGTGTAGGTAATTAAATACACAGACACCCACATGTAAATACTAAGTCTAATAATAATAATAAGCTCTATGATCAAATCACTAACACTGGCTTTAGAATTTAAATTTGACAATTTTTTGAATTTATTTAGTCCTGAACCAAATGTTTCTTCTGGTCAGGACGTATGAAACAATATGTGTTTATCAATAAAAGTGCATATATATCATCATCATGTGACGTATTCTTTCCAGAACGTTGTCTCCATTACAGCTGCTCTGAACGCATCACGATTCTGGGCAAGTCGACCTGCATCAGCCAAAGACAAGTTCAGACTCTCTGTGATGTCCTGGGTCCACCGTCGTCTAGGTCGACCCCTTCCCCTTTTTCCAGGGACCATGCCTTCCATCACTGTTTTTTCCAGACTATTATGTCTTTTTATATGACCGAAAAATTTCAGCTTCCTTATTGCGATGGTATTTAGGAGCCAATGTTCCTGTACGTTTAGTGAGTGCAGTACTTCTCTGTTGGTCTTTTTTTCTGTCCAGGGTATTCTCAACATCCTTCTGTAGCATTTCATTTCGAATGATGTAATCTTTTTTGCAACTGTTTTATTGAGTGTCCAAGTCTCGCAGCCGTATGTTGCTACTGGGAATATACATGCTCTGATCAGTTGTAACTTTGTTTCTTTGCTTGTGCCTTGCCATAGGTTTTTCATCTGTATTAGCTTATGTGAAGCAATTGCAAGTCTTCTTTTAATTTCTACTGCACAGTCGCCAGAGCTGTTAATGATTGATCCTAAGTATTCGAATTCATTGACACTTTCCAGTTCTTCGTTATCAATTTCAATTTCTGGTTTGGTCTTTACTTTGTCTGTTGTCAATACTTTGGTCTTCTTGGTGTTTAGGTATAGATTCTGGGCCTCGCTGTGTTTTTTGGTGGACAGAAGTAATTGTTCAAGTCCTTTTGGGTTGGTCGATAGGAGGACTGTGTCGTCAGCATATCTGATTTCCGGGATCTGGTACCCGCCGATGTTAAATGAGTCAAACTCTGTGTGTTCTTGGTCATCTCTTACATTTCTCATGATATTCTCGGCATAAATGTTAAACAGGTAAGGGGAAAGGGTACAGCCTTGTCTTACTCCTTTCTGTACTTCAAACCATTCTGATGTTTCCCCCTCTATTCTTACGGCTGCCTGTTGTTCTTGGTACAGCAGTGCGATGAGTTGTATAAGGTGGTTTGGAAATCCCATATTTTTCATAATAGCCCATAACTGCTGATGTTGTACACAATCGAAAGCTTTGGTGTAATCAATGAAACAAGTATGTAGGTCAACGTTGAATTCTCTACACTTTTCTATGATGATCCTCATGTTGAATATATGATCTCTAGTGCCTCTACCTGGTCGAAAACCCGCCTGTACTTCATTTATTTCTGTTTCTAGCTTTTGTTGCATCCTTTTCATTATGATTTGTAAAAGTATTTTGCTGGCATGGCTTATAAGAGCTATAGTTCTGTAGTTTGTGCACAGTTTCAGGTTGCCCTTTTTTGGCAAGGGTATGTAAATTGATCGTTTCCATTCCTTGGGCCAAATTCCGCTTTGCCAGATCTTGCAGCATAATGCATGGTATATACGAGCGCTGCCTTCTCCTCCTGCCTGTATCATTTCAGCTGTTATTTCATCACAACCAGGAGATTTTCCACTTTTTAAGTGTTTGATTGCATTCCGGACTTCCTCTATGGTAGGTTCTGGTTCACGTTCCGCTTCATTCATGACGTTGTTATCTGCCGCTTTGTTTATTTCCGTATACATTTCTTGACAGTACTCCTTCCATCTGTTCAGAATATCTTTACGTTCTGTTAGAGTGTCGCCTTTCTTGTCGTTTATTGCTCGGGGTGATGATTTAAAGTTGCTGTTTTTCAATGTTCTTACTTCAGAAAACATATTCTTACTCAATCCCTGTTCGCGCATTTCCTCTATTTTCCTGCAGGTGTCGTTTATGTATTGTTGTTTGTCTTGTCTGACTCGTTTTTTAATCTGCTTTGTGTATTCCTTGTACAACTCCTGATTTTCTGTATCTTTTTTGGACTTCATTTTTCTTCTCTCTACCACCAACTTCAGTGTTTCGTCTGAGATGTATTCTCGTCTCTTTATACTTCTTTTAGGAATTAACCTCTGTGCATTTGTAATATATACATCTCTGATGTTATTAGCAAGTTCATCTGGTGTCATTTCCTCCTGCACTGCCATAAGAATGTCAAATTTGTTCTGAATATCGACACTGTACTCTTCTGGTATGGCGCTTGTGTCATAACGTATTACTTTGTCGCTTGTAACGACTTTTTTCAATTTGATCTTGAAGTTTGCAGCAAGAAGTTCATGGTCGGAGTCACAGTCTGCTCCTGGGAACGTCTTGATGGATGAGATACAAGATCGCCACCTTTGTTGTATTAAGATATAATCTATTTGGTTCTTGCTTTTTCCGTCCGGTGACGTCCATGTATATAGTCTTCTAGGGTGTTGCATAAAAAGAGTATTCGTGATGACTAGGTTGTTTTCTAGGCAGAATGTTGTCAAGCGTTCTCCTCTCTCATTTCTCTGGCCCAATCCATAACTTCCTTTCACTCTTTTTTCATGTTCTAATCTTTCGTTTCCAACTTTGGCATTAAAATCTCCCATTATTATCCTAATATCTTGCTTATTTGCTTTCTCTAATGCATTTTGCAGTTCATTGTAAAAATCTTCAATTTCCTGTTCTTCAGCAGCTGCTGTTGGCGCATATATTCAGATTAGCCATTATGGATTTCTTGGCATTGTACATCCAGTAGTTTGCCATTGCTTTCTGGATGGTTCTGGCCGCTTACCATTACAGTCCATGGTGCGCCCTCAGCCCGATACCAGGCCTTTCCAACTCCTGCCCTAGAAGCCGTTGTCAAAATATTATTGATCATCCGCCCGTTCGGCCAGCAGTTGTGTGTACTGTTTAAGGGGGACCTCCCTTTTTCAATTTACTCATGTAGTTTGGCCGGCCAGTCAAAGCCGTTGCCCGGGGGGTGGCGCTGCCGTACACAAGCAGACTCGAGGAGCCATACATGAGCTGAACTGGAGTGGGGGAACCAAATAGGATCCAGGCCATCCTCAAAAAGAGGAAGTGACTGCCTCTCACCGTGAGGTACTATCCCTTACACACTCCAGCCCTACCTATATATATTGAATAATCAAAATGAAATTTTTGTACATAGGTATATTGTTACATTGGTTAATATTAACACTAACTACAGTGTCTTTGGAAAACTAGCACTGGATGTCTAGTCGGGGTGGTGTCATCAATCCCGATCTCTGTTTATAATGTTCATTGTCTTTGAAATATGGAAATGAGGTATAGTTTATATACACCAGGATTTTGTTTATTTATGTTATTGTGGAAAAGTTTGATGAATCCACAGCAGGCCAGGTTTTCAACTTATCTGGCCTGTGACGATGCAGTAAAGAATTCAAGTGGCCCACTCCTCCCAGTTGCTGGAGTAAAATGGTGGGCTTCTTAGGCATCCACTCTTGGACCTCTACAAAGCATCTGGCACTACCGTAGTGCCAGACCAGAAACTCTGAAACAAAAATTTGTGCCATGTGTCAACACACTGCCTACTGCACCATTTTTACACACAATCAAAGCAAAAAAAATTACAAAGATCGGGTCAGATTTCTCTGACCAACTCAGCACATCTCACCCAGGCGGTATCAGATAGCACCAGTTTCCCATGACTGCATTACATCCGAAATATGTTCAATAGTCTCCTCTTCCATCCAATAAGGTGGGTGATATGTTCCCACTGATCACAAATATAGATCTGTCTTCTATAGTCTTAGAGATGTTTTCCTATATTATTTGTTTGCCTCTAGGCCCTGGACTGTCGCTGGGGACCTAGAATAAGCACTCACTTGTCGTAATCATTTTTCATGACATGGCAGTATCTGTCGTGAAACATTCTAAATCCACATATATAAATTAAAAGGTAAATGTAAAGCCTAACACATAAAGTCAATAAAAGGAAAGAGAAATGGTTAAAGACCCGTGCTTTCCAATAGCGTACGCCTGTGTTAATAGAACGTCATGCTAGTTGAACAATAAAAACCCCTGTTTTATGCTTCGTCTGCATATTCTCACGCTTTCACGTTGATAGTAAAGCCTACTGCATTAATACACGCTTTCTACAATAAAACGTGTACTGTATTTCTAAGAAAACCTTGATATACGCAAGCTGATTAATGACCTAGATTAATATTCCATTAATTTCATTTTATACACTACGTTAACATAAACGGAAGGACAGGTGGAATTAGGATAGAGAGAGTGAGGGCTGAAAGCAGGAACGCATGCAACACTAACACGCGTCTCGCGATATACAATTAATGCCACCCTCCCCGCGTAAGGCCTGAAGTACTAACTTTTTTTTCAAATAGACAGTGATAAAAACACTGTGGCCGGGGGAGTGGACGGGAACGGCACCGAATCAAGTTAGATGTGACCGGGCTTGGTCACGGTGACAAATCAAGTCTAGTGTGACAGGGTGAGAATGGGGTGGAATCTTTTATCAATGTTCATCTGTTGTTTTACTGGCGACTGCCAGAGATGGTGATTACAGAATAGGAACATAACCCAGGTGATTCTTTTGGAGACTCGTAACTGTGTTTATGTTTTAGGCTGCATGATCGTCGAAAATATGGTAATATTCTTTTCTCTATTACCTGATGTAAACAAACGACACTTCCTACTGACGTTCAGGAAATAAGTTCAAGCTGGATTAAATATGAATGAACACCTTTATTAAGTGTCTATAACCTCTGACAACTTCATAATAGTTCATAAATACATGTGCTTATGCAGTATACAAACCAGTCATCCCAAGAAATAACACACAGCCATCGAACTTACAAGATGGTCCAAACCCCAAAATCACTGTCTCGCTCGTCTCGTGCCTAAAACCAACTCACCTAACCCCCTTCTTTCAAACCATCACTTCCGTCCTAACTACTGGGCAATTCTACCCCAAGTTCGATGACGTCATTTCTTAACCTTTAATTAAATCACTCATAGGATTTGTGACTAGTGTTATTACACTAACTAGACACGCTCAAATACTTAGTGTTTAATCTTGCTAAGTATTCTTACCCTAACTATAATTAAGTGGCAGCACCTTAGTGTTAATCCGACGTAACAGTCCATACTGTCACATACGCCCGGGGCCACTAAAGTGTATCCCGTAGGGAGACACTTTATTCCCTAGAAAAAAAATGTACTAACTCTGAAACAAAATTATAGGGATTCATGTATCCCACCATAAATCATGTCTGAAGGACTACAATAAACAATAGATAGGAATCATGAATGAAATAACACCATTAACGTTTCACACACAAAAATAAATCATGAAGGGGTAGGGACTGATGGACATAACATAAACGAGGGACAGATGGAAAAAAAAAACAAAAAAAAACTATGGAGGTTATGGTAGCTACAAATAGTACTAATAAGTGGCACAAAAAAATATAAGGGCAAAATAGAACAGTAACTAACAATCATCAACGAACTAACAAAACGCTTTATGGGTTTATAGTCATCAATATCTCTCACACTTGTGCGAATCATAAAACATAAAATAACATGACAAGCGAGTTAACGTCGCAAGGAAAAAAAAAACTGGCCAAAAAAAATATGGCGGGTGCACATAAAATATAGCGGATGCCCAAAATGGCTGTCACCCTACACTTCACTGAAGTGGGTGATGAAAAAAAATATGAATGGAACAAATGGAAATAGAACCACAGAACTTGGTGGCAAAGTATGGGCAAAATGGGTAAGTCTCATTTTTTTTTTTAAATGACTTTGCCGGTGTAACAATAACCGGAAACAATGAATGGAATGGAAACATGGTAATCAATGGACAATGGTATAGAATATATAAATGGGCAAATAGTTAAATCACATGTATGAGTGTCGGTGTAACAATAACTGAAAATTCAAACAATCATAATGCAATATGGTGTCATCATCATAATGAATCGTGAATGATGCCAACATTAGTGGCGGGTGAAGATGTACATTAGTTCATCACTTTTATCTGGTACAATAGAACGATATAAACCTTAAAAAAATCTGGGTGAAATCTTACGTCAGAAACGTGGCAACAAAAAAATAAACACAAAAAAAACAAAAAAAAATAATAGGGGCATACAAGATGGTCAAATATTACATCAGTCAAAAATAATGTGACATAATGACGCTAACGCGTGTAAAAGGGAACTACATCAACTACAATATATCAGGACTGCAGAGATCTTCTGAGTTGGTGGATCTCCATCAGCAGTGGTCGAAAGGATGTCGTGAGGGAAATGTTCATTTACTGGCAGATTCGGCAATGTCTTTCTTGCGGACGAAAATGTAACAGCTCTCCATAAATAACGGCTGTTGGACTTTCCTATCTGAACTGGAAATGTGCGTAAAGTGTGTAACCCAGATGTTTAAGGATGCGTAACGATTGGTCTTCACGGTAGCATCAGGATCAAGCAATTCAGCAGGAGGGTATTGTGTAGGAGACCTGCATCGGAAGACACGAGAAGCAGGGTCGACTTCACGCTAAAAATAATAGCAGGGCAGGAAATGTCAACCTGACCGGAGACGGCATCTGGAGGTAAGTGCAGTTCAATTTGTAAACATCTTTGCAAAAATGTTCATTGTTTCCAATCTTTCAATGGCTTACAATAACAGGCGAGGATCGTACTGTGTAGGTTGGGATGAAGGAACAATGGCATGGACTACGGGAGTGACGAAAACGGGTTCGTACATGGGCGGCCCGCTGGTGAAGGTGCTTAGGAAGGGGAGCAGAATCGCTAGATGAGGTCGAATGACGACGTTTAGAGGGAAAACGAGCTGAGGGAAGAGGAACATCAGATCCAATATCAAAAGAAGAATAATCGGGGGAAGAGTCAAGATCAGAGGAAGGGGGAGAAAAATAACCGGAGGAAAGTGGAGGAAAATAACCATAAGGAGGAAGAGAAGGTTCAACATCTGAAGAGTCAGACTCATGTTCTGTATCAAGGTCGGAGGGAGGCGGAGGAAAATAACCAGGGGGATGAAAAGCGGGGTCAGAAGAGAGATAAACAGAGGGAGGAAAAGCGGGGTCAGAAGAGAGGTGAACAGAGGGAGGAAAAGTGGGATCAGAAGATAGGTGAACAGGGGGAGGAAGGGAGGTATGGACAGGAGTATCGGCAGTAATAGGAGGTACAATAATATCATGCTGAGGTGAAGCATGAGAGGGGCCTGGAGTAACGGAGGGTAACTCAGCCAAGCGAGCATCACGGGAGTGGATACGTGAGTACAGCTCAGGTGGAGGGATATGAACCTCAGCGGTGGAACAGGAATGATAACGTATGTTAAAGGTCTTTCTCCACTGTGTTATTGGCTTTATATATGCTCTTAGTCCATCTTCTGTCGTTACCATACATCTTTGTTGGTCACTCGTAAAATTATTTATTTCAATTATCTGTCCTTTGTTTTATTATATTGATAACGTTTCTCACTGAAATGCGACAGTGTCTTTTATTGAGACTGTTCCAGTGTGCCCTTCCAGCAGCTGTTTGTTGCTGTGACAATTGTTGTTAAAGCAGATGGTTTTGCTTTTGCAACAAAAATACTTGATGCTCTAGAGGTTGAATGGGTGAATCCATCATAAAAAAACAGTTACGAGCTGGTCACGGGCACCAAATCAAGTTATGTGGCCGGGGGAGTGGACGGGAACGGCACCGAATCAAGTTAGATGTGACCGGACTTGGTCACGGTGACAAATCAAGTCTAGTGTGACAGGGTGAGAATGGGGTGGAATCTTTTATCAATGTTCATCTGTTGTTTTACTGGCGACTGCGAGAGATGGTGATTACAGAATAGGAACATAACTCAGGTGATTCTTTTGGAGACTCGTAACTGTGTTTATGTTTTAGGCTGCATGATCGTCGAAAATATGGTAATATTCTTTTCTCTATTACCTGATGTAAACAAACGACACTTCCTACTGACGTTCAGGAAATAAGTTCAAGCTGGATTAAATATGAATGAACACCTTTATTAAGTGTCTGTAACCTCTGACAACTTCATAATAGTTCATAAATACATGTGCTTCTGTAGTATACAAACCAGTCATCCCAAGAAATAACACACAGCCATCGAACTTACAAGATGGTCCAAACCCCAAAATCACTGTCTCGCTCGTCTCGTGCCTAAAACCAACTCACCTAACCCCCTTCTTTCAAACCATCACTTCCGTCCTAACTACTGGGCAATTCTACCCCAAGTTCGATGACGTCATTTCTTAACCTTTAATTAAATAACTCATAGGATTTGTGACTAGTGTTATTACACTAACTAGACACGCTCAAATACTTAGTGTTTAATCTTGCTAAGTATTCTTACCCTAACTATAATTAAGTGGCAGCACCTTAGTGTTAATCCGACGTAACAGTCCGTACTGTCACAACACTACAACTACGAGGGTAAGGTTTAAAAACCTGTTTAATGCTTATTAGTAAACATGACATTATACTGGTTTACGTTTGAAAGCCTGACAGTACAGCAGACACCCTAAAGTTTGGAAGTGAGGAGGTGGCCACAGCACGACTATTCTAGAAGAAAATACATATTTTGAACGCAGCCACTTAGCTCCCTTAAAACTTATATATTTGGGTTCCTTAGGACTTGCTGACAAAGAATATGTTAAGTGTTACGCAAATAGTCTAGGAATTATCAAATTATAGCCAAAAGAAAATAGTGAGGATGTCGGACAGCACCAAATCATAATCGCACAGTGGCATGTTTTGAAACCACCATTTTACGGGAAATGGGCCAACAAGTTACATCCTATTTGATTGGCGGGAATGATATGTAAGGCTAAACATGATTAGTCGGACTGCTAATACTAAATTTGGTTGTTAGGGGAAACGTAGGAAGGATACATTTTTTCAAAAGCTTGTGTAAACATGGTCCTATTGGCTAGACCCGTTAATATAGTCAATTAGAAGCGTCTGTTCAGTGCCACATTTTAAAATAAACTTACTAAGAAACAGTGCGTTGAGAGCCAGTGCATATTTTTCTAAATAAAAGCCTGGGACAGAGGCAGATCGGAATTTGTGCCATTATTCATCGCCAGTCAACGTATTTATTTATTATTTCCATGAATTTTGGTAAGATTGACATATTTGATATCTTTTTGATGAAAATTGAATGTGAATTGATAATTTATGTCTGTATATGTGTGTGGTTCAGGGCAAACATGAGGCAAAGCCTAGATATTGCTCCAACCTGAACAAAACTTGTCGGAGAGAAGAAGAACTGCATGGGATCGCCAAATAGTACACTGACACCTATCTTATTGTATAGAAGGACTTACAGCTGAAATTGCAGAGGCGTAGTAACCATTAGGGAGAAGAATACTGGTGTAAATTGTTTCAGATGAAGCTAGCAATTGGCCTACCGCTCTGAACTCAGTGTTTGTTATGTATTGTGTTCAGTGTGGAAATAGATTGTAAATTAGTTCTGAAGTAGGAGGTACAACCTTCTTGTTTCAGGGACCGTGGTCTTAACTTATTGAAGCAGCACCTGATCTGAGTTTTGCTGAATCCAGAGGCTGGTAGCTTACTCCTTGGTCAAGATAGCGACCAGTGAGAGGTCTCAAGAACGCAGTGACGCAATCGAGCAGAGGAGACTTTTTCCTGCAGCCATCACAGCAGATAAGATTCTGTGGCCAGAGCAGCTCAATCCTATGTGCCCCCTCTAAAATTGACATTATATTAACAAAAGAGGGACAATAAATTGTTTCAATTGACAGGAACTGTGAACTTTTCCCAATACGATTTCCACCATAATTAAACACTTGAAGTCATGATGACAAACCACAACCTAGCTTGAAAAGCCAGTATTACTTCACAGTACTACTTCAAATTACACACATAGAATAATAATAATAAAATGTGTCAATACTAAGATCATATATATAAACTGTGTACATACAACTTGTAATTACATTTGATTGTGATTCCTGATTCACTGTGTAGTTGAATCAGGATATCTATTATTGAAAGGAATTAATACATATATTTTTAAACTTAAACACTTGACTCATTTAAGATAGTCTTATAGAGTGTTATATGTGTGTGAGTGTCATAGTGTTGTAAAGTGTTGTGGAATAAATTGAATTGTTTATCTGTCTGTTGTTGTTGTGACTTACACTTCATCATTTTCATAACCCTAGACATTTAACGTAGTCATCACAATATTCCAGAATAATTCTGACTGAGGTATAAATGTGGTAGCAAGTAAGGTCATCTGTAATACACCACACTTATTAGATACAGATACCTTCACAAATGATCTCAGTCAGTACACTAAGTCCCCTATAAATATTTATAACATCCCACTTTACCACAGTATCAATCACTCAAAATTATTAAATAAAAAAGGTAAATGCTTTTTCCCTTACCACAATTCAAAATTGAAAACACAGTTACGTTGTACTAGCAAAACTCAGCTGAGCTGCTGGCTAGATTATGGCGTCCCACTGATAATATATATTTCCTGGAAATCACTCTTCTAGCATTAACGAACTGTGTATATGGACAGTCTTTTAAAAAAATGGCACTAGCGGGCGTCTTTCTTTTTATAATATGAACGCTTCCGTCCAATCAGCGGACTTCCCCTCTACCTTTCAAATATTCAAACTACAATGTCCAATTTCGGTCCAGTCTCAGTCTAGTGTGTAGTATTTTTCTGTCGGTCTGTCCGTCCCAACTTGGTTTTTCCCAAAATTACACTTGTTTTTGAACTAACTACAAGAAAAAACTACACAAATTTTGTCTCCCCCTACTTCTAAGATTCTATGCTAAGTTATTTTTAGCTACTATCCTCCTATCCTGCCCCTAGTCCACATGCAGTTTGTTTTTATGCGTTAGGCTCAAGGACGCGTTAAAAGTGATTTTTGTGAGAAGTATGCACAAATAACTGTGTTCTAGTCTGTATTGAACAATACAGTCTTTCGTCAATATCTTCCGTGTTATCTGTCCATCTGTGTAATTAAAAGTATATTATTTCTCAGGTTAAGATGGGCTATCAAACTAGCTATTTTTTATTCTCCTAAATTTATTATTAAGAAAAAACCTACTTTTTTCAAGGTTAGTTTTGAAATTTGTTTTTTGTACCTTCGTTCACGGGTTTGCCGCTATATTCAAACTAAAACGACTAATTACTGTAGAACGTCCAAGATACGTCTGTTTCTAACAAGAGCTAAGGTCGTTTTTCGTCTAATTCCTTACATTGTGTCAACTAGTGGCGTAATTTTTTCTTTAAAAACTACAAATTGCGTCTTCTAGACTTTAGATTCAAACACGTGTTCAGACCGTCACATTTTTTTCTTTTATCTCCGTTTCCACCCCGTCTAAAAGGATAAACCGTTAGTCTGCATGTTCTAACTAGTTAGTTTTCAATGACCCTAGAAAGCGCTGGCGTAGGTGAAGAAGCAGCGGCATATCTTACCTATATTTTTATCCCTACATGTTATTTTACCTATTATCTTTATAAATGGAGGAATTTTAACGTTGCATCACTGTAATTTCACCACACATCTCCCCACCTGAGAACATGCACTAATGCAAGTTCCAAAACCAGTGATACACATAGATAAAATTAACTCCTCACGCCTGCCAACTACTCTAATTTTGATCACAGGGGTGCCTACTGAGGAAATCTGCACCGACATTCTGTGATCCCGGGATATATTCAATATTAAACTGATATGGTTGCAACAATAAAGACCATCTTAACAATCTTGCATTTTCATGCTTGGCCTGAGATAAGAACACGAGAGGCTGGTGATCTGTCTGGACCACAAAAGTCCTACCATACAGATAGATTTGGAACTTTTTTATTGCCCAGATTAACGCTAAACACTCTTTTTCGCTTGTGGAATATCCTTGTTCCGCTTTGTTCAACTTGCGGCTTGCATAAGCGACTGGGTTCAGTTCCCCATTGGGTGAAGAGGACCTTTGCAACAGAGCAGCCCCAAGACCTACATTGCTTGCGTCTGTTCTCACCACAAAGTCCTGAGTCAAATCAGCAATTTGAGAATAGGCTTGCTAGTGAGTTTTTCCTTTAACTCTTGAAATGCCAATTCACATTGCGCTGACCAAACATTTTTATCTGGATTTCTCTTGCGAGTCAGATCAGTCAGAGGAGCACATATAGAGTTAAAATTTTTGATATATTTTTGGTAAAACCCACATAACGACACGAATGATCGCACGTCTTTATTTTTTTGCGGTCGAGGTGCTCTCTGCAGTTTTTCCAAGTTCTTGAGGTCAGGGGTCATGTTACCCTGATATACAGTATGTCCCAAGAATTCCAACTCTTTGCATCCAATACAACATTTTGTTGGTCTAGCAGTTAAGTTCGCTTCTCTGAGCCTATCAAGTAACATATTCAGAGAGTTAATGTGTTCTTCAAATGTTTCTGTGACGACGAGAATGTCATCCATGAAATTTGTGATACATGGATTATTCAAGGGATCCAACAATTTGCGCATCATCCTAGAAAATACACTCGGAGCATTTTTCAATCCGAATGGTAGCATGTTGAATTCATAATGTCCTTCCGAGGTGCTAAAAGCTAAATAAGGTCTAACTTCAGGCTTCACTGGAATCTGGTAATAGCCTTTGCTAAGATCCACCTTCGAAAAGTATTTTGCCTTGTTCAATCTGGCAAATAACTGTTTTGTGTCCGGTAATGGATCCACCTGACCTTCTGTGACAGCATTCAGTTTCCTGTAATCTATGCACAGTCTATGTTCCCCAGACGGTTTCCTCAACAAAACTACACTGGAGCTAAAAGAAGATTTACTGTGAGAAATAATCCCTTCTTTCAACAAATAATCTATCTCCTCTTTCAATGCCTTCTCCTTAGCAAACGGAACAGAATAGGCTCTCATACAGATTGGTGTTGAGTCTACCAGCTTCATGTCATACTGTAGCAAATTAGTATGTCCTGGTTTATCTGTTAATACATCCGTATGTTCCTCCAGAACCTGTTGAACTCTCTCCCTCTGATTTTTAGTCAGGTGCTTACTGACTTTTACCTGTGCGGCTGTCTCACAGGGATGTAATGGGTATTCATGTGAGGTGAGTGGTTCCTTTTTCATTTCAGTTGCGATAGCCAAGGTCAGTAAGGGGGTGCCTTCCGGGATTGGTCTGTCCAGATACTTCTTTAAAAGGTTCACTTGATATATTTTCTCCTTCTCCTTTTTGTCAATTTTATAGTTTGTTCTAGACACCTTCTCTAGAACCGTATATGGACCTTGCCATCCAATTTGCAACTTATTCTGGCTGCCGGGTAGTAGAAGAAGCACTTTTTCTCTCACAGCTAATTCTCTGTCCTTTGCTTTTTTATTAAAATAAGCTGCATGTTTCTTCCTGGCTTGTCTCAAATTATCATTTGCCAGTTTCCATCCAGATTTCAGACGAGTGGTCAGCTCGTTCACATATTGATATGATGAGGTAACAGTCTCTTCTGGTTTCTCATCTGTCCAGGTCCTTAATAATGCTTCTAATGGACCTTTTATTGGCCTCCCAAATAACAGGGTTGCGGGAGCCATCCCGGTTGAACTATGTGGTACTTCCCGGTACGCAAACAATGCAGCGGGCAGAAATTGATCCCACATGTCAGGTTTCTCATGTGCCAGCTTCCTCAGGATAGAAATGAGAGTCCCATTGAACCTCTCTACCTGGCCGTTCCCTTGTGGATGGTACGGACTACAATGAAAGTGTCTGGCTTGAAATAGCTTAAAAACTTCTTCCGTTAGTTTCCCCTTGAACTGTGAGCCATTATCAGTCAAGATTTGATGCGGGAATCCTAATCTTGTGAATATTGTAAGTAGTGCCTCTGCCACATGTTTCGAATCAATTGATGGCAGGGCTACCGCCTCTCCCCACATAGAACAAGTGTCCACCAGAGTAAGGATGTAACTGTTCCTCCTCTTGGTCCGAGTGAGAGGTCCCACAATATCCACTGCAACCCTCTCAAAAGGTGTTCCCACTATGGGCATTTCCCCTAGAGTTGCAGGAGCAGTCCAATGCTTTGGAGCTACCCTTTGACATTCTGGACAGGATTTGACATATCTTTTTATATCTTCCGTTATCCCTGGCCAGAAGTAATGACAAGCTATACGCTGTCCTGTGGCGCTGATCCCCATGTGACCACTAAAGGGAATCGCATGCCCTAGTTCCATCACTTTATCCCTATATGAAGTGGGAAGAACCAGCTGGTTGTGACCATTTGTTCCAGTTCCGGCCTTCCTGTATATCAATTTGTTCTTCATAAAATACTCTCCCTTGCTTGGAGGTGTGTGGCATTTGGGCAATTTTTTAAAACATGGCTTGAGTGTCCTATCCTCAGCCTGCGCCTTCCTCATCTCTTCTGGATGAGCATTTATAGGTTCACCTTCTTCCTCCTTTGACTGTGACCTGGTCTGCACTGTCGCCATGATCACAGGTCTCTCGGGATTCCCCAAGAAGACGTATCTACACCCCAATATCAGAGGGTAGATTGGTTCATCTATCACTGCTGCTCTGATTTCTCCTTCCACATAGCGAGTTTTCACCGTTATCCTTGCGATGTGAAGTGTCATGAGTGGTATGTCCTTAGTCGCCTCTTGTATTTCCACTGTTTCTGTGGTATACTGACTTGGGTCCACTAGGCTAGCCTTCACAACTGAATCATAATCCAAACCTGTATCATATAGGCACCTTATGGTGACCCCATTACAAATAACATCCTCACAAACTGGGGGGTGATAAGGTTCCTGCTGTCCATTAGGATTAACCTTTAATCTCTGGTTCCCCGATTTCATTGCAGCAATGTTTGAAGGTTTCCTTTTACAAAATTCGGTGTTATGGTTGTCTTTCTTACACCATTTGCACCACCTCTTTCCTTGGTTAAAAGGTTTTCTTTCATTATATTTTTGGTCATTGAACTGTGAGTTTCTATCACGATAATCATTTCATGGCCTATCAAAGTTGGTCTTACCTTTATTACCTTGTTCTCTGGTATCAAATTTATTAAAGTGCTGTGGGGCTTTAAAATTTTCTATATGTTTCTTTTTAGAGCCAACTACCTCTGCCTGGGCTGCTTGATACCTCTCAGCGACATTCAAAACCTCCCCCAACCTCTCTGCACCTTGTTCCATGAGAAATTTTCTCAGGTCTGGAGCCATGGACTCTCTTAATTGCTCTATCATGATCATTTCTTTGAGATCTTGGGTCTTCCCCAGAGCAGTCCATTTCTCCAAATAGGTTTCCAGTCTGGCAGAGAATTGGTGGTATGTCTCCCCAGACAAAAGTTTGGCATTTCTAAACTTCTTACGATAAAATTCACCATTCTTTTCATATCTCAATAACAGAGCCTGCTTTAGCATGTCATAATTGTCTTGGTCGTCTCTATTCATTTTAGCAAAAACTTCATAAGAAGTACCTCTAAGCCCTTGGGATAACTTAAGACTCCACCTCTCTCTCTCCAACCCATACGTAGTAGCCAATAGTTCAAATCTACTTAGGTACCCCTCTATGTCATCGTCTTTCTCGACAAAATGGTCTAAATGAAACCCCATAGCTGAGGTTGAGGCTCCCTGACTAGGCGTGGCATCGGAGGGAAAGGGGCTGGCACCATTTTCAGGAGCATGGCCTGGAATTTCCAACTCCCTTAGTCGTAATTCGTGCTCCCTTTGCAATCTTCCATCTTCTGCCTCAGCAGCCTGTCTCTTTTCCTCTCTTTCAGCAGCCTGTCTCTTTTCCTCTCTTTCAGCAGCCTGTCTCTTTTCCTCTCTTTCAGCAGCCTGTCTCCTTTCCTCTGCTTCCCTTTCAGCCTTTTTTTCTTCTAATTGGAGCCTCTTTTTCAGCCTTCCTATCTGCCTCAAATGCCCTAGCCTCCCTGTCAGCCTCAATTTGCAGCCTCTTAAGTTCTTTATCAGCCTCAATTTGTAACCTCTTCTCTTCAGCTAACCTCCTATCTTCCCTTTCAATATACTTGTCACATTCTGACGTCACATATTGAATTAAAACCTGACCATCCATGTTCATTTCCTTAGCCGTCAGCACAGCAGCCGATCTGAATTTGGCTAGATCTGCCATACTATATCACACAATTTAACAATGATTAAGGTAAATTACAAAATCTAATTACAATGGTAATATACTAATTAATTAATTACCACTGGCTGTGAAGATTCGTCAACTTTTACTTTCCACTTTTAATTTTAGGGACACTGTTAAATTTATACAACTTATGCCCCCAATAGTTTAATTCCCGGACCAGGAGACCCTAATATCTTTGATAAACCTAAATCCCGGACGAGCCCCCAATATTTGTAGTGGTTTTTGATGTTATTGCGTGGTTGCTATGTTACCTAGTGTACTGGATGAGGTCAGCTGTGAAGGCTCCTGAAGATAACAGTTTATGTGAGTTACAGAATGCCTTTCCGCTACCACTTATGACCTCAAACAGACTTATTCTGCTATTATGTATGTTAGCTACGTTTAATGTCTAGGGTAATGAAATGTGATGTGTAGGTAATTAAATACACAGACACCCACATGTAAATACTAAGTCTAATAATAATAATAAGCTCTATGATCAAATCACTAACACTGGCTTTAGAATTTAAATTTGACAATTTTTTGAATTTATTTAGTCCTGAACCAAATGTTTCTTCTGGTCAGGACGTATGAAACAATATATGTTTATTAATAAAAGTGCATATATATATATATATATATTGAATAATCAAAATGAAAATTTTGTACATAGGTATATTGTTACATTGGTTAATATTAACACTAACTATAGTGTCTTTGGAAAACTAGCACTGGATGTCTAGTCGGGGTGGTGTCATCAATCCCGATCTCTGTTTATAATGTTCATTGTCTTTGAAATATGGAAATGAGGTATAGTTTTTATACACCAGGATTTTGTTTATTTATGTTATTGTGGAAAAGTTTGATGAATCCACAGCAGGCCAGGTTTTCAACTTATCTGGCCTGTGACGATGCAGTAAAGAATTCAAGTGGCCCACTCCTCCCAGTTGCTGGAGTAAAATGGTGGGCTTCTTAGGCATCCACTCTTGGACCTCTACAAAGCATCTGGCACTAGCGTAGTGCCAGACCAGAAACTCTGAAACAAAAATTTGTGCCATGTGTCAACACACTGCCTACTGCACCATTTTTACACACAATCAAAGCAAAAAAAAATTACAAAGATCTGGTCAGATCTCTCTGACCAACTCAGCACATCTCACCCAGGCGGTATCAGATAGCACCAGTTTCCCATGACTGCATTACATCCGAAATATGTTCAATAGTCTCCTCTTCCATCCAATAAGGTGGGTGATATGTTCCCACTGATCTCAAATATAGATCTGTCTTCTATAGTCTTAGAGATGTTTTCCTATATTATTTGTTTGCCTCTAGGCCCTGGACTGTCGCTGGGGACCTAGAATAAGCACTCACTTGTCGTAATCATTGTTCATAACATGGCAGTATCAATCACTCAAAATTATTAAATAAAAAAGGTAAATGCTTTTTCCCTTACCACAATTCAAAATTGAAAACACAGTTACGTTGTACTAGCAAAACTCAGCTGAGCTGCTGGCTAGATTAAGGCGTCCCACTGATAATATATAATATTTCCTGGAAATCACTCTTCTAGCATTAACGAACTGTGTATATTGACAGTCTTTTAAAAAAATGGCACTAGCGGGCGTCTTTCTTTCTATAATATGAACGCTTCCGTCCAATCAGCGGACTTCCCCTCTACCTTTCAAATATTCAAACTACAATGTCCAATTTCGGTCCAGTCTCAGTCTAGAGTGTAGTATTTTTCTGTCGGTCTGTCCGTCCCAACTTGGTTTTTCCCAAAATTACACTTGTTTTTGGACTAACTACAAGAAAAAACTACACAAATTTTGTCTCCCCCTACTTCTAAGATTCTATGCTAAGTTATTTTTAGCTACTATCCTCCTATCCTGCCCCTAGTCCACATGCAGTTTGTTTCATGCGTTAGGCTCAAGGACGCGTCAAAAGTGATTTTTGTGAGAAGTATGCACAAATAACTGTGTGCTAGTCTGTATTGAACAATACAGTCTTTCGTCAATATCTTCCGTGTTATCTGTCCATCTGTGTAATTAAAAGTATATTATTTCTCAGGTTAAGATGGGCTATCAAACTAGCTATTTTTTATTCTCCTAAACTTATTATTAAGAAAAACCCTACTTTTTTCAAGGTTAGTTTTGAAATTTGTTTTTGTACCTTCGTTCACGGCGTTTGCCGCTATATTCAAACTAAAACGACTAATTACCGTAGAACGTCCAAGATACGTCTGTTTCTAACAAGAGCTAAGGTCGTTTTTCGTCCAATTCCTTACATTGTGTCAACTAGGGGCGTAATTTTTTCTTTAAAAACTACAAATTGCGCCTTCTAGACTTTAGATTCAAACACGTGTTTAGACCGTCACATTTTTTTCTTTTATCTCCGTTTCCACCCCGTCTAAAAGGATAAACCGTTAGTCTGCATGTTCTAACTAGTTAGTTTTCAATGACCCTAAAAAACGCTGGCGTAGGTGAAGAAGCAGCGGCATATCTTACCTATATTTTTATCCCTACATGTTATTTTACCTATTATGTTTATAAATGGAGGAATTTTAACGTTGCATCACTGTAGTTTCACCACACTCACAGACATGTTTGCTCAGAGGAATAAAAGGCACTGGCAGATGCCTTATTTCACGAGTACTAGGGGTCGTTAATTTTAACTTTAATTCCCTCTCTGATTCCGTGTGTTTCCTTCAGTTTCCTCAGACAGCGGCTATCCTTATTAACATGATAGGATTTCGTGGGCTGTTTTTGTAAGTCCGTCAAGATTCTCCAATAAAAGGTGTCCGGTCTGATAAAATGGAAATCTGAATTCTAACTTCTGGCAAGTCTGTTGTGTTGGCAAGCGATCTTCACAGTAGATTTGATTGATTGAAGCGTCAGGTTGTATTCACTGTCCTGCCCCCGCATCTGTGTGTAATGAAGCTAAGAAAGCGTCAATCGTTTCAAACCAAAAGGTTGGGGGGGGGGGGGGAATTTAAAAATATTTGTTTGAACATAATGTAGAGGTCTAGTCTTCCGTATATGGTATGAAAATATCCGATGCCCTGGCAGGCGAACTCGCCAACACATCTGTAAACTCATACGACAAATGTGTGTCTGATGTAACAAATTTATTACTTTATCAGAAAGTGATCTATTCGCAGACGGGTAATCTCGTTATCTGTGTCGCGCTCTGGCCTTTATCAGCGACTTAAGCAAACACGCTGGCGATTGTAGGGCTAATCTGTAGCGGCCAAGCTTTGGTACACAAGAATTACCAACTTGTCTGACGGTCAATATTACCTCCGCCGCTCCTTACAAATGTGATGTGTTAAACAAGGAGTGTCAAATGTTTGAACAAACAAACTCTCTGCTACATAGCATACAGAAAGAAAAGAGCGCGACCATGGAAAACCACGCAAAGAAAATCAGTACAAAAATGTAACTGATTACTGCCGTAGTGAAAGAGAGATCGGAAAGAGGTCGCCCCAAAAATCCATTTTGTGACAATGGGGAAATAGAGTGATTTACCAACGTATTGATTGATTGTTGATTGCTATGATATGTTTTTAGATTCTTAAAAAAAAAACCGGCGCTGGACGAATTATTTAAATTATTCAACTTGAATATATACTGTTCAAAAGAAGAAACGCAACTTTTTTGGTGTTACTTTTATAAAAGATATTCGCTGATTGGACATCAGTCAACCTATCGACTGTGTCCACCTGGTCATTAACTTCTCGTGGTTACCTGAATTGTACTCACCTCATGATTCGTGAGGTCATGAAAGAGGTCAAGGTCAAAACAACATTTTTGACAATAACTCGTGACAGGTTCATGAGAATCCCGTGAAACGTACTGAACACAAAACTCTCTGACCATATTATTGAATGCCTATAAAAGATTGACGCTCCTCGAATACATTCAGTTGAAAATTCAATGCGCAAGGATGGCTCATCTCACTACAGAACAACGACTCATCATCATTGGACGTTTACAGACTGGACAGTCACAAAGTGTAGTGGCCAGACAATTTAATGTGGTTATAAGCACCATTAGTCGCCTTTGGATGCAATTTCAAGAAACTGGCTCGGTGGCAGACCGGCCGCGCAGTGGAAGACCCAGAGTCACAACTCCTGATGAAGACCGCTTCATGCGGCTGCGTCACCTCAGGAATCGATTTGCATCTGCGTCCTCCACAGTCCAGTCAATGTCAGTAGCTCATCGAATTTCAGATCAAACGGTCAGGAACCGGCTGCACGACTCTGGTCTTTGGGCTAGAAGACCCTACAGAGGTCCTGTTCTTACGGACCGACATCGCCAGAAACGACTGCAGTGGGCGAACCAGCATCGTCAATGGACCGTTGGGAATGACTGCAGATGGGTTTGGTTTAGTGATGAATCATTTTTTGTGCTCCAGTGACACGATAGACGGAGAAGAGTTTACCGCATAGTCCATGAGCGCTACGCCCAGAACAGCGTTGATGAGGCTCCTCCACATGGTGGTGGAGGTGTACTGATGTGGGGGGCGATCAACTTCATGGGAAGAAGTGACCTGGTGCAAATTGAAGGACGCGTGAATGCCCAACGATACGTCGCTGAAATTCTTCGTCCTCACGTCCTTCCACTTCTGGCTGCACGAGGGTCGATTTTTTAGCGGGATAACGCTCGACCTCATGTGGCACA
This sequence comes from Oreohelix idahoensis, assembly GCA_024509875.1. Lineage (NCBI taxonomy): Eukaryota > Metazoa > Mollusca > Gastropoda > Stylommatophora > Oreohelicidae > Oreohelix > Oreohelix idahoensis. The sequence goes on along the minus strand of JAMPIV010001848.1, from coordinate 1,353,394 downwards.
ACTCACCACCCAGTTCCTCACTGACAACAACGTCCAGACATTCCGTGACCAGGCATGTCATCAGACATGAACCCCATAGAACTCTTATGGGATGAACTCGACAGACGACTCCGCCAGCGAGACGTGGCTCCAGCCAATCTCCGACAGTTGTCTCTTGCACTGCGGGAAGAGTGGGCAGCCATCCCACAACAACAGATCCAACGGCTAATCGGATCCATGTCAAGGAGATGTCGTTCTCTGATAGAGGCCAGAGGTGGCCATACACCTTAGTGAAACGGAGGCCTCAGTCGCAAAGAATAAAAGTCCAAACCAAATTTAATGAACATCACTTCATTGTTGAAGTCTGAAAGTTTCTTCATGCCAAGATTGAAACATAAATTCCGTAAAATAAAATTTTGGTACAAGTTTGAAATTTGGTGTCCATTACCACTGCAATAATGTTGCGTTTCTTTTTTTGAACAGTATATATGTTTCGAAGGAAAGTCATATATCCATGTCGCATAGAGATTTATGATCAATAAATTTTCTATATTTTTTTCTTTTTATACCCGTGTCCTCTACTTTATTATCGCTCTTATATCCTTTTTCCTGTTTTGTTCGCATTCGTTCGTTTGCGACAAAATTTGCTTTCCCATTCTGACTTAACCGTTTTTTTGGGCTCATGTTAGACACGCATTTGTTACATAACGTGTCAGTCCCTGCACGAGACGAAGAGCGTTAGAATGCATTCCGTCAGACACAGAAAGCAGACATGTGTCTATACGTTTATCATGACGCGGCGCTCTTGAGGTAGATTTTCTACGTAAACGTGTGAGAATGCATTCTGTCAGACATGGGATAGCAGACAGTTGTCTGCACTTCCATCTGACACGTAGCGCTACGAACAGTTTCTTAGCAGTAGGTGTGAAGACGCACTATTGGCATGTTATGGCCAGTCGCCTGAGTTTATGGGAAGTGTTAAGAGAAGGGGAGAGACCGTCGCTATTGCGGGGTTTTGGAAATAGCGTGCATCCTTTCTTTGTCAGGGTTTTAAGATATTAACGAGAGTTTAAACTTTATTTCATTCAGTCCTCAAGATTCGCAGTAGACAGGTCGCTCGTGTAAAGAATAAGCTGTATAGCGAAGTTTCTCAGTTTGTTTCGACAATTTGCCGAGCTTCTAGTCTTCAAATATATGTATCAGCGTATAATTCTAAGTTGTGCGATCGCCTGTAGTTCTGTGTTGAGGTAATATAATATATCTAGTATTTTGTGAGTGATTAAGTGTTAAATTGCCTATTTTATTTCCCTAGTTTCTTTTGTGCAGAGTGAGTTGTCGTGAAATATTCTAATCCACATATATAAATTATCAGGTAAATATAAAGCCTCACAAATACATTTAATAAAGAAAAGAGCAAAGGTAAAATTTTTTCAAACACTTGTCGAAACGTGGCTCCATTGGCCAGACTCGCTGATATAATCACTTAGGAGCGTTAGTTCGAGACCACTAGTTCAAATAAGCTTGATAAAACAACAGTGCGTTGAAGCCAGCTCATATTTTTGCTAAATAAAAGCCTGGAACATAAGCAGATGGGAATTTGTGCCAGTATTTGTGCCAGAATTCATTGCTAGTCAACGTATCTGTGTTTATTTCCATGAATTGTGGTAAGCTTGAAACATTCAGTATCTTTTAATGAAAATTGAATGTGAATTGTTAATTTATGCCTGTATATATGTGTAGTTCAGTAGCAAACATGATGTAAAGCCTATAATGCTCCAGCCTGAACAGAAGGTGTCGGAGGAAAGTAAAACGGCATGGAATGGCCAAACAGTACACTGACACCTAGATGATTGACTAGAAAGAAATAATGCTGGAATTGCAGAGGCGTAGTAACCATTAGGGAGGGAAATACTGGTATAAAGTATTTCAGATGAAGCTGACAGTTGGCCTAACGCTCTGAACTCAATGTTTGTGATGTATTGTGCTCAGTGTAGAACTAGAGTATCAATTAGTTATGAAGTAGAAGGTACATCCTTCTTGTTTTCAGGGACCGTGGTCTTGATGGTATTGAGCAGCACCTGGTCAGAGCTTTGCTGAATCCAGAGTCGGACAGCATACTCCTTGGTCCATTTAGCTATCAGTGAGGTGTCTCCAGAGCCCAGGGGAGAAATCGAGCAGAGGAGTCTTTTCCTGCCGCCATCACGCAAGATAAGCTGATGTGGCCAGCTGAGCTCAACATTATGTACCCCATCTTAAAATGACATTGTAAAAATAACATTAAGAGGGGAATTAAATTGTTTTAATATCAGGAACTGAGAACATCTCCAATACTAGTTCCAATAAAGACAAACTATTGAAGTCATGATGACAAATACCAACAGAGCTTGAACAAAACAAAACCAGTATTACCTCATATTACTACTACACAACTGACACACATAGGATACTTTTAATAATATATGTCACTACAATATTCATATTGATAAATTCTGTACATATAACTTGTAATTAAAATTGATTGTGATTCCTGGTTCCCTTTGTATTTGAATCAGGACACATATACATTCATGACAGCAATGAATACATATTGTTATTTGAAAAGTTATCAGTGACTCCTTTAAGATATCCTTTAGAGTGTTATATGTATGTGAGTGTCACAGTGTTGTCAAGTGTGGTGGAATAAATTAAATTGTTTATCTGTCTGTTGTTGTTATGACTTACACTTCATCATACACATACCCTAGACATACAACGTAGTCATCACACTATTCCAGAATAATTCTGACTGAGATATATATATATGTGGCAGCAAGTAAGGTTATCTACAATACACTACTCTTATTAGATATAGATACCTTCACAGCTGATCCCTATAAATATTTATAACATCCCACTTCACCACATATATTGGGGGCTCGCTCTTGGGATTTTGAATCTTTACCTATTAAAAATAGTGGGGGTAATTCACTTCAGGGAATATAAGAATTAAAAGGTATCCTTGGGTGGAATTAAATAAGGTTGAGCTCACGGTGCCTGTGTTGTCCATTAGATATATATTTAGAGATTGAATTGTTGGTTAGACATTGTATAAATTTACCTGATAGACAATGGCGGACCTGGCCAAATTTCGATCTGCTGCTGTTCAGACTGCAAAAGAGTTAGGATTAGATGGGCAAGTTATGGTTGCCTATGTCACTACGGAATGTGACAAATTTATTGAACGCGAAGAAAGAAGGTTTGAAGCCGAAAGAAAGTTAGAGGCTGAAAAAGAAATTAAGAGGTTGCAGATTGAGGCTGAGGCTAAGAAATTGGAGGCAGAAAGAGAAGACAAAAGATTAGCTGCAGAAAGGGAAGAGAAGAAATTAGCTGCAGAAAGGGAAGCAGAAGAAAGAAGATTGACTGCAGAAGGGAAGAGAAGAAATTAGCTGCAGAAAGGGAAGCAGAAGAAAGAAGATTGACTGCAGAAAGGGAAGAGAAGAAATTAGCTGCAGAAAGGGAAGCAGAAGATAAAAGATTACAAAGGGAACATGAGTTACGACTAAGGGAGTTTGAGTTTCAAGGCCATGCTCCTGAAAATGGTGCCAGTCCCTTTGCCTCTGATGCCACTGCTAGCCAAGGAGCCTCAACCTCAGCTATGAATTTTCATTTAGATCATTTTGTTGAGAAAGACGATGATATAGAGAGCTACCTAAATAGGTATGAACTATTAGCTACCACGTATGGGTTAGAGAGAGAAAGGTGGAGCTTAAAGTTATCTCAGGGACTTCGTGGGGCAGCTTATGAAGTTTTTGCAAAAATGAGCAGAGGTGATCAGGAAAATTATGACATGCTAAAGCAGGCTCTTTTGTTAAGATATGAAAAGAATGCAGAATTTTATAGGAAAAAATTTAGGAATGCTAAACTACTGTCAGGTGAAACCTATCACCAGTTCTCTGCACGAATAGAGACATACTTGGAGAAATGGACTTCTCTGGGGAAAACCCAAGATCTTAAGGAAATGGTCCTTATAGAGCAATTAAGAGAGTCCATGGCTCCAGACCTGAGAAAGTTTCTCATGGAACAAGGTGCAGAGAGGCTGGGTGAGTTGCTAAATGTTGCTGAAAGGTATCAAGCAGCTCAAGCAGAGGTAACAGGTAATAAAAAGAAACAAGTGGATAACTTTAGGGCACCACAGAACTTTAATAAATTTGATCCTAGGGATCAAAACAAAGGTAAGCACCAATTTGATAGGCCACGGTATGAAAATAAAAATAAATTCCCACAATTCGATGAAAGGAAATATGATGAAAGAAAATCTTTCAACCAAGGAAAAAGGTGGTGTAAAAATTGTCAGATGGACAATCATGACACTGACCGTTGCAGAAGGAAACCTGTGTATATGGCAACCCTTCAGGTCAGGTCGACCTCAAGACAGGAGGAGGATATTATGTTGGATACCACTCCAGAAGAGATGAGGAAGGCACAGGCTGGGGATAAAACACTCAAGCCTTGTTTCAGAAAATTGTCAACTTGTCATACAACTCCAGGCAAGGGAGATTTTTACATGAAAAACAAGTTGATGTATAGGAAGACTGGAGCTAGATCCAAAGGTCAGGGACAGCTGGTACTTCCTAAAAGATATAGGGCAGACTTAATAAGGAGCCTACATGTGAAACCAGATGGGGACCATGAGAAGATAGGTACCATCATTCAAAAGGTGGCTCACAATTACTATTGGCCCAAAGCAAGATGGGACATTGAGAATTTTGTAGAAAGGTGTAGCATAGCACATGAGGGAACACCCACAAGTGGGAACATGGATCAGGACCTGGACACGCCACGGGGCAAAATTAGGCCTGATAATAAAAAGAAATATAGATTTGATAAAGTGGACCAAATGGAATGGGAAGCCCCTTTTCACGGACAAGCTTCACTTAACTGTTTTACAATGGCCACTATGCGGAGAGTGCAAAAAGATGTCTTACCCCAGGATAAGCCGAAAATCCCTCAATCGGACTTAAACAAACTGGAGGAAGAGGATGTAGAGAGGAAATCTCTCATCAAGAATTTTAAGTGGGGAGAAAGCCCCAAAAGAAAAATTGGTAGCGGTCGTTTTGTGAATGATAATTCTGGGAGGAAAAATCATCACTATAAAGCTTCGAGTGGAAGAGACCATACCGGTGCATGGACAAATAGGTCCACACAATTAAAGGTCCATATGTAGCTTTGTTAAGAACGTGGACTGATGAAAAGGCAGAGGAAAACATTACATCTTCATACCAATATGTGAATGAGCTGACCACTCGTTTAAAAACTGGCTGGAAACTTGCCAATGAAAATTTGAAACAAGCCAGGAAGAAACATGCTGCCTATTATAACAGGAAGGCGAAAGACAGAAATTTGGCTGTGGGAGAGAAAGTACTGCTTCTTTTGCCCGGGAGTCAGAATAAGTTACAAATTGGATGGCAGGGTCCATATACAGTTCTAGAGAAGGTGTCTAGAACAAATTATAAGATAGATAAGAAGGGGAAAGAAAAAATCTATCATGTGAATCTCCTGAAGAAATATTTGGAAAGAGAACATCAGGAAGAGACACACTTGTTGACCTTGTCCATCGCCATGGAGATGAAAAAGGAACCACTTTCATCATTTGAATATCCATTACACCCCTGTGAGACAGCAGCACAGGTGAAAATCAGTACACATTTAACGAAAACTCAGAAAGAGAGAGTGCAACAGGTTCTAAATAATCATGCAGAGGTGTTAACAGACCGACCAGGGCATAAAAACCTATTGGAATATGATATGAAACTGATAGACCCACACCTGTCTGTATGAAACCATATTCGATTCCGTTTGCTAAGGAGAAAGCTTTGAAGGAAGAGATAGACTATCTGTTGAAGGAAGGAATTATTTCGCACAGTGAATCTTCGTATAGTTCCGGTGTTGTACTCTTAAGGAAGCCCTCTGGAGAACATAGACTCTGTATAGATTACAGGAGACTGAATGCTATTACAGAAGGACAGGTGGATCCATTGCCGGATACAAATCAGCTGTTTGCCAGACTAAATAAAGCTAAATATTTCTCAAAAGTGGATCTGAGTAAAGGATACTATCAGATTCCAGTAAAGCCTGAGGTTAGACCATACCTAGCTTTTAGTACCTCAGAAGGACACTATGAGTTTAATAGATTGCCATTTGGATTGAAGAATGCGCCTAGTGTCTTCTCTAGAATGATGAGAAAATTGTTGGATGTAAACATTTCGGAGGAACGTAATGAATCCCTGAGTTGCCTCTTTGATTGAGGATATTCCGAATGTTTCATACAGGATAATAAGAAGATTATGGGATCCACTAAGAAAACTCTGCTATCACCAGGTATATGTTATCTCCTCATAACGTACATTTTGAGGAAAATTTAATGTTCTCTGGACATGTCATTGCGCAGACTCAGAGAAGAGAAATGGTGAATACGGGTTGCGAAGCAGCATTAAGACAAGCACTCACACTTGCGGCTGTTCAGTAACATAACCGAAATATATTATTGGTTGTAGAAGTCTGAGGCAGATTTCATGAGTAGTGCCTACTCTGAATGGACCCAACTACATAAAACCATGATAGCACCACAGCAGAGTAAAGTCAAGTTGACTTACATTTATCTATGTGTATATAGAATAAAGGACTGACATGGGATGTCTGTTTTAAGAGGGGAGGTGTCGTGAAATATTCTAATCCACATATATAAATTATCAGGTAAATATAAAGCCTCACAAATACATTTAATAAAGAAAAGAGCAAAGGTAAAATTTTTTCAAACACTTGTCGAAACGTGGCTCCATTGGCCAGACTCGCTGATATAATCACTTAGGAGCGTTAGTTCGAGACCACTAGTTCAAATAAGCTTGATAAAACAACAGTGCGTTGAAGCCAGCTCATATTTTTGCTAAATAAAAGCCTGGAACATAAGCAGATGGGAATTTGTGCCAGTATTTGTGCCAGAATTCATTGCTAGTCAACGTATCTGTGTTTATTTCCATGAATTGTGGTAAGCTTGAAACATTCAGTATCTTTTAATGAAAATTGAATGTGAATTGTTAATTTATGCCTGTATATATGTGTAGTTCAGTAGCAAACATGATGTAAAGCCTATAATGCTCCAGCCTGAACAGAAGGTGTCGGAGGAAAGTAAAACGGCATGGAATGGCCAAACAGTACACTGACACCTAGATGATTGACTAGAAAGAAATAATGCTGGAATTGCAGAGGCGTAGTAACCATTAGGGAGGGAAATACTGGTATAAAATATTTCAGATGAAGCTGACAGTTGGCCTAACGCTCTGAACTCAATGTTTGTGATGTATTGTGCTCAGTGTAGAACTAGAGTATCAATTAGTTATGAAGTAGAAGGTACATCCTTCTTGTTTTCAGGGACCGTGGTCTTGATGGTATTGAGCAGCACCTGGTCAGAGCTTTGCTGAATCCAGAGTCGGACAGCATACTCCTTGGTCCATTTAGCTATCAGTGAGGTGTCTCCAGAGCTCAGGGGAGAAATCGAGCAGAGGAGTCTTTTCCTGCCGCCATCACGCAAGATAAGCTGATGTGGCCAGCTGAGCTCAACATTATGTACCCCATCTTAAAATGACATTGTAAAAATAACATTAAGAGGGGAATTAAATTGTTGTAATATCAGGAACTGAGAACATCTCCAATACTAGTTCCAATAAAGACAAACTATTGAAGTCATGATGACAAATACCAACAGAGCTTGAACAAAACAAAACCAGTATTACCTCATATTACTACTACACAACTGACACACATAGGATACTTTTAATAATATATGTCACTACAATATTCATATTGATAAATTCTGTACATATAACTTGCAATTAAAATTGATTCTGATTCCTGGTTCCCTTTGTATTTGAATCAGGACACATATACCTTCATGACAGCAATGAATACATATTGTTATTTAAAAGTTATCAGTGACTCCTTTAAGATATCCTTTAGAGTGTTATATGTATGTGAGTGTCACAGTGTTGTCAAGTGTGGTGGAATAAATTAAATTGTTTATCTGTCTGTTGTTGTTATGACTTACACTTCATCATACACATACCCTAGACATACAACGTAGTCATCACACTATTCCAGAATAATTCTGACTGAGATATATATATATGTGGCAGCAAGTAAGGTTATCTATAATACACTACTCTTATTAGATATAGATACCTTCACAGCTGATCTCAGTCAGTACACTAAGTCCCCTATAAATATTTATAACATCCCACTTCACCACATGAGTAATTTATAAGTCTGTTATATTCTCTAGCTGACGTGTTTCAGTGGAAAGCAGAATAAATTACAATTTCTAGCTTAGAAGTCATGTAGCTAAATAAATTTAATTTAACTGCTAAATAATCAGACGAGAATATTTAAAAAAAAACTAAACTTATAAGTGCACCGATCCATCACTAAGTATTGACGAAATACGTATGTATTTCTAATTCAGGATGGTTGATTTTATGAATATAACTTATTTCACGGGAGGGTTTTAAACGATAAGTCAAGCCTCCGCTTGCAGTTGATAATGTAAGTTATAACCGAAGTACATAGTAGGTGTAAATATTTGATATGTTGTTTTTCTTTATTCAGTGAAAACTGAGGTGGCCCAACTTTGCCAGCGTTTGAGTACACGAGAAATATCTGTGAAGAACTAAAACATTTTCCTTAAAGACTTGGTGTATAACCTTTACAAGAACTTTAAAGGTTAAATGAAGAAACGGGCCCATCGAGCCTGATTTAACTCTTCCAGAGAAAAACTCTCAAGTACATGTTTCCAGCCTTTGTGGCAAGTAAGATATTCCAATAAATAACTTTTTCCGACACTGTTGACAAGTGGCGGTGTGACCAACTAAATCTCTATACTGAGATAAGGCACCCGACCTGACATTCCTTTTACTAAAAACCTAAGCTATTGACACTGTGCTCGCTGTTAACGTTCGTGTCTGGACAATTTTAATGTGACAGAACCAGATATCCTAAAATAAGTAGAACCAAGATAACGTTCCATGAAGCAGTGAATTCAACCCGTCTTTTTGGAACTGGGGTTGTCTTGGCCACGGCTACCATTGAAGATTCTGTATATGCATGTCCTAAAAATTGTGTTCCCAGAAGTTACTACCAAAGCTGTAAGTACGCCTGAAAGCACGTGATCACGGCTGAATGAATAGAGTGAACGCAGGACTGAGTGATTCCTTTATTGTTGTATTTTGGCACCCATTTTGCTGTCTTAATTTCCTTTATGCAAGTTTTTGTTGCTAACAATATTTGCCTTAGGATAGATCATACTACTATCACAGTCTGTTCATACCTTTTAAAAAGGGAAAATTATTAGACTACAGCAGATGTATCCGTGACTCTTTGGGGCTATCATCTTTTCTTTTAACAGGACTGTGGGCTAAACATCGAGGGAAAGGATCATACTGTGGGTCTATCATTCTTGTAGCATTTTATTGATTTTATGACTATTTGTATATGCTCGATGTAATTTTTACGTGTTGTGAAGAATTTTTCTGATAAATTAAATCCACTAAAACTTACTCACAGTGTCGGGTCAGCTCGTTCCAAAATATCTATATAAACATTGTTATAGTTTTCCCACGTGTGTGCGTCTACATATCGTCAATTGTGTGTGTGCACGGGAGTGGTAATATATATATATATATATATATATATATATATATATATATATATATATATATATATATATATATATATATATATATATATATATATTAATATATGTAGTCGATAGACTGTCTGACTCCTCTAGATCTGTTGTAGAAGATAGGCTAAAAGAGAGAAAAGATTCTCGATTTTAGAGACAGGCTCTATTGATTTCTACTATCTCACTCGTGGAAATCTATTTCTACTATCATCTCTCACTGTGGCTATCACTCATTCTAATCTATTCAGAAGGGACCAACCTAAGTCTTAATTCCCCTATCAAAAATCTATGACAGAATGGTTGCTCTTTTTCCGGGAATTGAACTCTAGTCCTGAGCAAATACGAATATCAGCTCGTCTGCAGGATTTATTTTCTTTATTCTGATATAGAGTAAGCGTGTGATGACTTGTGAGTTTTATATCTTTAAATAATTTTTCCCCTAGACGAATCGATCTTTTTATGGGCGTGCTGACCACACAATTAATAATTGTTTTTCCACAGCATTTTTGAGCAATATACATTTGAGTTACAGGTTGATTTTGTCGGAATATATGTTAATTGTTGATTTTGAAATACTAAACGCTGGTAAAGTTTGTGATTGTCTAACAGTCACAGGGTTCTGAAGAAGTAGGTGTTTGAGCTAAGCTAAGGAGTGCGTTCAGACAATTACGTCCTGTTAATTGCCTCCCTTACCCTAACTAACTTCAGGGGTGAACTTGATAGTGGATTAAAAAGTAAGGGATTTTTTTTTTTCTCCTTAAATTTTTGCAATAATTATTTTGTTTCCACTGTAGCAACTTTTTTTTCAGTGAGAAATCTTAACTACCATTTATTTGGCGTAGTCGTCTGCATTAGGTGCTTTATTGCCGATTAATAGCAGCGATAGCTAGACACTATATCATAGGAGGAGGTATCCCAGGTTAAAGTATATCATCTTTTGTTTTAGTATTTTCTCGCAAGTAGTAGGAACCAGAGTATCCTTTTTTTCTTCTTTTCTTCCTTGAGTAAGTCTCAGTCACTGATTTATTATGGCCGAGAGGGCGAAGCTGAAGCAGACCCTCAGACAGGAAGCAATCGAAGAGGGACTGGATGGTGAAGATACAAAAGCTTTCGTCAGGGACGAACTTGAGAGATATGATGCGGAGAGGAAAGCAGCGGAAGCTAAAGCGCAGAGGAAGATGGATGAGGAAATGGAAAATCGCAGGATGCAGCATGAGGAAAGAGAAAATGAGCAACGACGACAGCATGAGAGGGAGAGGGAGGAGAGACAGCTTGAGAATGAGAGGGAGGAGAGACAGCATGAGTTGGCGCTTAAAGCTCTAGAAGTCCAAAGTCGTGGTGCTGCCTCTACCTCCAGCAATGGAGAGTCTTCTCCTCATTCTTCCTTAACTGATCCTTCTAACACTCAATCTCTTCATCTCACCGCTATGTCTTTCGCTCTAGAATCTTTTCCTTGTCCTAATGAGAAGATTGACACGTATCTAGAGAAATTTGAGAAAATTGCAACTCTGTACGGTTTAGAGAGGTCGCGTTGGAATATGAAGCTTTCCCAAACTTTAAAAAGTTTTGCGTATGATGTTTACGCCAAACTGGGAAGCGGCCAACAAGACAATTACGACGTGTTGAAGAAAGCTTTACTTGAGCGCTTTGAAATGAATGCGCGAAAGTTTTTGCAACTGTTTCGCAACAGCAGGAAGGAGAGCTCTGAAACTTTTCAGCAGTTCTCGTCTCGTTTGAAGGGATATTTGACAAAGTGCCTTGAGCTTTCACAGCTCCCCTCTACCTATGAAGGTCTTGAGGAATTTGTTATAACAGAACAAATAAAGAACACTTTGTCTGCTGACACCCGGAGATTTCTAGCTGAGCAAGGTGCAGAAAAGCTTGAAGACATTTTGGAAAAGTCTGAGCGATATCACAATGCGCTGGCTGAACTACCGGCCACAAAACTCAAACCGACAGAAGAGCATTTTCGAAAGAATAATCTAGACCAATCTTCTCATGCTTCAAATTAGAATAACCACAGAGAAACTGGACCTCAAAACTCCCCTCCTGAAAAATCCAAGTTCTACAAAAACAAGTACCCCAACCACAGTCAACAGTCTGATCAACCCAATCGTTCTTCATGGCACCGCAGCCAGCGAGGACAAGGTGACAAAGGGAAAACCCCTGGGCACGGGACTAATGATCAGAGCGAGCACACCGAGCCAAAACGCATAGGATGCTTGCTAACAGTCTCGCAAGGCGGAATTATTGACAGTGATTCCCAACCTGTAGAGGGAGAAAGACCTTCTACGCGAGGTACTGTTATTTTGAACAATTCTCAAACTTCTTGTTTATTCGACACGGGGCTTTCTTATGATTGCATTGTTGCCAGACACCTGGTTAAACCCGGTCAAGAGACAGGAGAGACCGTCAAATTTTGTGGAGTCTCTAAGAGTGATGCACCTACAGCGCTTCCCATCGCATTGGTGGAGATACACTCTGACTTTGTCAGAGGTGTGATCAAAGCGGCTGTTATGGATGACCCCATCTACCCAGTCATACTTGGCGGTAGATACGTGTTTATTGGGAAACCGGAAGAGCCGATTGTGGCAGCAGTAACTATAAGAGGGCAAACCAAAAAGAAACGGGAGCCTGCGCCTAATTTGTTACCTTTGGAACTTAAAGAAGCGCAACAAAAGGACCCTACTTTGGCACCCTGCTTTAGGAAACTGCCCATGGCTAAGGAACCCAGACAGCACCGGGACATTTTTTCTAAGGATGGCGTACTTTATCGCAGAACGGGCAAGCCTGACCAAGGTTACAACCAGCTCCTAGTACCGAAACAGTACAGAAGCCAAATCCTAGAAATGGGGCACTCTCTTCCCTTCAGCGGACATATGGGACAGAACGCCACAAACCAACGGATTACCACTCATTATTGGTGGCCAGGAGTAAATACTGATATTATCAGGTATGTCAAATCCTGTGTCCAGTGCCAACGTGTACCACCCAAGCAACGGACACCCCCAGTCCACATTGGTGAAATGCCAATAATGGGAACACCATTTGAACGGGTAGTGATCGACATTTTAGGACCCTTCGAAAGGACTAAAAGAAGGCACAGGTTTATCCTGACGTTAGTCGACACATGCACTTTATGATCAGAAGCTATCCCGCTAACATGCGCAGATGCCAAGCATGTCGCAGAAGCCCTCGTGCAGATTTTTACTCGATTGGGATTCCCTCAACAAGTGTTGACCGATAACGGATCTCCATACCGAAACCTGTTGATGGATGAGATCGTTAAGATCTTGAGGTGCCAGCACATCTACACTAAGCCTTACACTCTGGCCAGAAGTGGGTTAGTAGAACGTGTTAACGGAAACCTCAACATGATGCTAAGTAAACTGGCACAAGTGAAACCTGACGATTGGGATCTTTGTATTCCTGCAGCTTTATTTGGCTACAGAGAATCTCCTCATACGTCCACAGGATTTCCGCCAGCTACGCTTTTATTCGCTTGACCCATTAAGGGCCCTCTCGAAGCCTTACTGTGGTCGATGACAGACCAGAAGGCTGATGAGACAGTGGTTTCAGCAAGTAAATATGTGTCGGATTTAAAGGATAGGTTGAAACTAGGATGGGACCTAGCAACGACCAACTTTAAGCGAGCACGCACAAAGCACGCTAACCGATACAGGAAAGTCGCGAAAGAAAGAGAACTGGAAGCAGGAGAGAAAGTTTTGGTGTTACTTCCCACCGGGAACAACAAACTGAAGATCGGATGGCAAGGGCCGTTTACCGTCCTGAAAAAGATTTCTAAGGCTAAATACCAGATCTCTATTGAAGGAAAGGAGAAGGTTTTCCATTTAAATCTGTTAAAGAGATACTTGGAAAGATCGGTGCCGACCTCCGAACATCTCCTGACGATCGCCAAAATTGACGAAGATTACGATAGTGGCAGGGAAATTCCACTGCGCACACACGAAATCTTTCAAAAATGTCAGAAGCGGCGACGCTCTTTCAAACGCGCATGGGAGACATTTCAGAGAAAGGAAACTTTGGGAGTAGACTTGAGTAGGAATTGGAGAGAGACGGAGGGGGGAGATGAGAATGAAGAGGACAGACACACTGAAGCTACGGATATAGGAAATTTATTTCCATAACGTAGACATGGAGTGCTTCCATATCTTAAAGGGGGGACGTTCTGTCGCATAGAGATTTATAATCAATACATTTTCTATATTCTTTTCTTTTTATACCCGTGTCCTCTACTTTATTATCGCTCTTATATCCTTTTTCCTGTTTTGTTCGCATTCGTTCGTTTGCGACAAAATTTACTTTTCCATTCTGACTTTACCATTTTTTGGGCTCATGTTAGACACGCATTTATTACATAATGTGTCAGTCCCTGCACGAGACGAAGAGCGTTAGAATGCATTCCGTCAGACACAGAAAGCAGACATGTGTCTATACGTTTCTCATGACACGGCGCTCTTGAGCTAGATTCTCGACGTAAACGTGTGAGAATGCATTCTGTCAGACATGGGATAGCAGACAGTTGTCTGCATTTCCATCTGACACGTAGCGCTACGAACAGTTTCTTAGCAGTAGGTGTGAAGACGCACTCTTGGCATGTTATGGCCAGTCGTCTGAGTTTATGGGAAGTGTTAAGAGAAGGGGAGAGACCAGCGCTATTGTGGGGTTTTGGAAATAGCGTGCATCCTTTGTCAGGGTTTTAAGATATTAACGAGAGTTTAAACTTTATTTCATTCAGTCCTCAAGATTCGCAGTAGACAGGTCGCTCGTGTAAAGAATAAGCTGTATAGCGAAGTTTCTCAGTTTCTTTCGACAATTTGCCGAGCTTCTAGACTTCAAATATATGTATCAGCTTATAATTCTAAGTTGGGCGATCGCCTGTAGTTCTGTGTTGAGGTAATATAATATATCTAGTATTTTGTGAGTGATTAAGTGTTAAATTGCCTATTTTATTTCCCTAGTTTCTTTTGTGCAGAGTGAGTAATTTATAAGTCTGTTATATTCTCTAGCTGACGTGTTTCAGTGGAAAGCAGAATAAATTATAATTTCTAGCTTAGAAATCATGTAGCTAAATAAATTTAATTTAACTGCTAAATAATCAGACGAGAATTTTTTTTTTTTTAAACTAAACTTATAACTGCACAGATCCATCACTGAGTATTGACGAAATACGTATGTATTTCTAATTCAGGATGGTTGATTTTATGAATATAACTTATTTCACGGGAGGGTTTTAAACGATAAGTCAAGCCTCCGCTTGCAGTTGATAATGTAAGTTATAACCGAAGTACACAGTAGGTGTAAGTATTTGATATGTTGTTTTTCTTTATTCAGTGAAAACTGGGGTGGCCCAACTTTGCCAGCGTTTGAGTACACGAGACATATCTGTGAAGAACTAAAAGATTTTCCTTAAAGACATGGTGTATAACCTTTACAAGAACTTTAAAGGTTAAATGAAGTAACGGGCCCATCGAGCCTGATTTAACTCTTCCAGAGAAAAACTCTCAAGTACATTTTCCAGCCTTTGTGGCAAGTAAGATATTACAAAAAATAACTTTTTCCGACACTGTTGACAAATGGTAGTATGACCAACTAAATTTCTATACTGAGATAAGGCACCCGACCTGACATTCCTCAACACTAAAAACCTAAGCTATTGACACTGTGCTCGCTGTTAACGTTCGTGCCTGGGCAATTTTAATGTGACCGAACCAGATATCCTAAAATAAGTAGAACGAAGATAACGTTCCCTGAAGCAGTGAATTCAACCCGTCTTTTTGGAACTGGGGTTGTCTTGGCCACGCTACCATTGAAGATTCTGTATATGCATGTCCTAAAAGTTGTGTTCCCAGAAGGTGCTACCAAAGCTGTAAGTACGCCTGAAAGGACGTGATCACGGCTGAATGAATAGAGTGAATGCAGGACTGAGTGATTCCTTTATTGTTGTATTTTGGCACCCATTTTGCTGTCTTAATTTCCTTTATGCAAGTTTTTGTTGCTAACAATATTTGCCTTAGGATAGATCATACTACTATCACAGTCTGTTCATACCTTTTAAAAAGGGAAAATTATTAGACTACAGCAGATGTATCCGTGACTCTTTGGGGCTATCATCTTTTCTTTTAACAGGACTGTGGGCTAAACATCGAGGGAAAGGATCATACTGTGGGTCTATCATTCTTGTAGCATTTTATTGATTTTATGACTATTTGTATATGCTCGATATAATTTTTACGTGTTGTGATGAATTTTTCTGATAAATTAAATCCACTAAAACTTACTCAGTGTGCCGGGTCAGCTCGTTCCAAAATATCTATATAAACATTGTTATAGTTTTCCCACGTGTGTGCGTCTACATATCGTCAATTGTGTGTGTGCACGGGAGTGGTAATATATATATATTAATATATGTAGTCGATAGACTGTCTGACTCCTCTAGATCTGTTGTAGAACATAGGCTAAAAGAGAGAAAAGATTCTCGATTTCAGAGACAGCCTCTATTGATTTCTACCCTCTCACTCGTGGAAATCTATTTCTACTATCATCTCTCACTGTGGCTATCACTCATTCTAATCTATTCAGAAGGGACCAACATAAGTCCTAATTCCCCTATCAAAAATCTACGACAATCCAAATTTACTTTATCAATACACTTTATTTATACAAGCAGAGTCCTCACCAAGAAGAAAAAAAACACATTATCATGTTTTATTGCTGTAGCGTAGTCCTGAACCAATATCTAAGGGCAATTAACGAGAGCCTACCTTGCCTACCTATATCGAAATATGTCAACAAATGTTTTTGACCAATCGCTGCACGAGCTGAAACCCGGTCTCAGGAACCGTAGGCTGCAGGATTGCTAGAGGGAATCTGTGTAAACGTGAATGTGTACTTGTGACTTCAGGCCAAAGGATAGGGTATGTCCTTCGGAACAGTGAGCACAGTAAAATACCAGGAATCTTAAACTTTCATTAGATACATGGATTTAAGTTGTAGAAGCATGGACACAGGAGTTATGAGTGATTACATGCAGTAATAACTTAGAGCGAAGGCTGGTTTCCCCGGGTTCAACTGTGATTGCAAACACTATAAGGGAGGCAGAAAAAAGGTTAGCTTGTTTAAATGGTAGCGCCCAATTGGCCGGTTTAAACAAGACCTGGATGGAAGGAATCGGTTGGGAAAGACCGGAAGAATAAATTATCGGAGTTTGGTCAGATCGACAGATCGGGCAGAAAGTGGTTGTTTTACTGAAATTTTGGTAAACATAAACTGACCCAGCCAGCCAATGGAATTGCTTGTCTTCCGTTTGTCCGCTACCGGTAATAAAAAGGGAAACTAATCTGGAATATTTCTCTTGAACCGCCAGAACCAAATTCGTCAGAGGACAGAATCACATTCTACCCCAGCTCCTTCGCCATTTGCCAGTGAAGCAGACTGCATGGGTTTATTAAAAGCCTGTTGAATCTGAGATTGTGGGTAAGAGAATTAAGTCATAATATGTATAATATTAATTACTAGTGTTTAAGGGAAGTGATTGTGTGTGTAAAATCTCATTGTGTGATTCATAGAAGAAAAGCTGCTTTGTGCTGTATAAATTATGTTCGACATTTAAACTAAGGCCGGACGGAATGAAGGTTGTTAGTTTTAGAAGCTTTTAAAGCCTTTTCTGATTGCTGGACAAGACAATACTATCAGAAAATAGTAAAAGAGGAAAGATTGTAAATTTAATGTATTGTTTGAGTAGGCCTATACAGTTAATGATGTCAATCCTGGACATATTGGGAAAGTGTGTGTGTTGTAATGCTGTGTTATATTATTGCATAAAACTTATTTAGACACTCAACACTCACCATAAGGCCTATGCAGTTTTAGTGAGGTCAATTATGGACATATTAGGAAAGTATGTGTTGTAAGGTTGTTATATTATTGCATAAACCTATTTGTCACTGACTGAGTCTACCTTTCATGTGTTATCATCACTTATTCTGAACTGCCTCACTAATCTACAATCTGGGTAGGAGGATTTTAGAGCCAGATGCTATGTAAGACCTATTACATTTCAGGTCAGAGGTATCCTGTCACTCATCTTGTTAGCAGAGAAGAACATTGGTGTGGTACCTAGCGGTGGATGATTTGAAACAAGCACTGCGTATCTACATCAGTTGGAAGAGTGGGAACCCTCAGTGTTGGGTTTCTCCATCTTATATTCCTGCTTCCAAATAAAAGGCGGAAGCGAAGAAGTTAAGTCTAATTAGACAAGACTGACTCGCAGAGCATTGGCGTACCACACCCGGTTATATTAGTAGTGATGAAAACAGTGATGATTAAATTAGTCTGGAAGCAACATAGACTTTAGTCAGTGTGACATTTTCAAAAGCTACATAACAAAGAAATACTTTGAAGATTAATTCAAGTGATATCAGTAACAGTGAAGTCATTATGACAGTTGTCAATATCTACTCCCCTAATACTGAAGATAAACTCAAGTACCATCATTAACATTGGTTCTAGAGGATTAGTTGCACTAAGACATTTCATAACAAAGGAGCCTTAACAACTAGGAAAAGACTTTATTTTTAGTGATTGACTTTTATTTGGTGTAGATACATGCAACATCATCAGTGTGTTTTTATTTTTAGGGTTTGTGTTTGCACAAACAAAACTAAACATATGACTGTACATAAATAAAATTAAGAAATTGTAGTGCACTGTTTTTATTACTTTATGTCAGCTTTGAATTACTTTGAATTTAATTAAATCCCCTAGATACTATAACAGCCCATAGGTATAATTCTGAGAGTGGCACCATAGAATTCTGGTACTGAATATTACTATCTCGGCCAGAAATTCTTTACAGCCTGACTTTATACCTATGAAATCTATACACCATTGCTCTTTTCTGAGAATGGGGTATTTCTTTTAAGACCAGACTCTTCTCTGGCAACTATCCTAGTATCACCTGATACACCTGGTTGTCTTATTCTTCATAAATTAAGGAACCTCTCGCGACAATTGCCTTGATTTTACTGGCACATCCATTTCTCAATACATTCAATAAAGCATTAATTTCGCGCAATAAAAATAACAGGGCTAATGGGGAAAATGGAGTTAGGGGCAGAACACTAAACACCTGCGCAGTCTCATAAGTTATACATTAAAAAAAAAATAATAATAATAACAAACCCAATAACAAGGACTAACCCAGGACTAAAAGGAAGCACTTCCTGGGGATTTTGGAGATTTTTCTTTAATGTCTTCCCATATAGCTAATACTTTCTCTTTAATTGCAAGAAAGCTTGATCTCGATCATCTTCTATTTGAATTTTTTTAGGCGGTGTCGTCGATTTTACAAATCGTTCCATTTCTTCTATTTCTTTAGGCCTTTTTCTATTAGACTTTTCCAGTACAAAGTTTTTCTGCTAACCAAGTTTCTTTTATTTTCGTAGCGTTTTCTCTGATGGCGCGCACATTGTGGATTTCTTTAGGCCTGTTACCCCTCGATATTATGTGTTCTCTCGTTTCTTACAAACGTTTTAATATTTCAGGCTTCTCCTCAATATGGCTTTCCTTTTTCGTTCATTACTTTGGCTCTTATAACCAGCACACTTACTCATGCTTGGGGTGCTGTATTAAATACTTTTGTCATGAAAAGTACACAAGCTCGGGAGAACAGTGCGATAAACACTTGTAGAGCGTGAGATGCGTGGGTTTTGTGTATTCCTCCGCGAGTCACTACGTTCAGCTGTGTGTCGTTTTCGCATTCACTCAGAGTTACTCGGTAGCACAAAGCAGTCACCTGGTGAAAAATCGCGCACGAGCTAACATGATATCGCGTTTTAGTAATTTTAATCCCTTATTTATCTACCGCGTATGAACTAATTCGCGCATTATAAACATGCGTTGTAACAGAAGGCACTTCATGTAACTTCCGGGCTGTACTTTTTGTTGTTGACCTTTTTCAAAGCCATATATTAGGACTGTCGTGACTTTTTCATTAAAAATTCTTATTTTTGAGTCATATTGATCTCTTGATTTTTATATTTCCCCAATGCAGTGAATAAGACTTGTGATTTATTTATCTTTATACAGATATAACTGCTTGTTCCCTCAACTCTGCCAGTCTCGTTGCAAAGATGAATGCATTAACCTACATTTTGGCTGCGTTATCATCAAGTGCATTCTGACTATTGTGTGTCGAATTTATTCATTCAGTCTTTGGGTTTTCTCTTTGGATTTTCACATACAATTATGGCGTCTCATCGAGTATTCACGTGTGATCCTGCGCCAGACTTCCTTTCAAAATGCCGATACAAAATTGAGGAAACTATTCAATATCATCATGGAATGGTATTAGCTAAGACATCCCAGAATAAAATAAAGGGAGATGTAGAAACGTATGACAAAGAGAACTGGAGACAGACATAAGCATAACATCGACGACTCGTAGTGAACTCGAACAGATGACGCCACAGAGACTTGACTTGAACCAACAAAGATTTTTGCGCCACGGGGGGATGACTAGAAATGAAAACTGTGTGACAGAAGAACAATAGAAACAGTCCAAAATGTATGTTAATTACTAGTTGAGCGTCCGGATGACAGAGTGGTAAGAGCGCTGGTCTCACGCAGCAAAGGTGCCAGGTTTGATTTACGGTATCGGCATGCTCCAGTCTTTCTAGCTGTAACTGGGTACCTGACTTTTCTCTTGAAAAAGGGAAGGAAAAGGCAGCGAGGAAGGGAACTGGTTCTCCCACCTCTCGATGCTGAACCTAATATAGTGAAGTATGTAACACTTCACTCCCATACGATAGTGTCTGTTATGGGACTACCTTTACCGTTACTATCTAGCTCCTTCAAGACAGCTACCCTTACATCAAATCGGCAGCATAACAGGAACCTCATGCCACGGAAGTTTAATATGCACATTAAATAGAAATCTAAATAGAAATACAGGTAGAAATACTGATATAATTAAACCATTAAACTAACACAGACATAATAACTATCATTACATGCTTTATGAAATTAAAGCCGGAGAAAAACAGCGGAAAATAAGTAGACGAAGTGTTAAATCTTTCCAATATACTTAAGCGACAATATTTTTCAATATTTACAATAAGCTACTCAATATTACACAAGCTACTAAATCTTCTAAAAATTAGAAGATAGATAGACAGAGTCATCAACTAAGTCCAGGTCGTCCTGCTGTTCTCTTCGGAGTCTGTTAATTCCCTTTGTTGTTGTTGATGTTTTAATCATCCAAACTTGAGCCAGTAAGAAATGGATTTTTGTCAAATGTCATGCATTTTACACCCAAGTGATTAAAACTATCTTAAAAGGATTCTGAAAGTAGCCTTTATGAAAATCTCTGCAGTTAGCGCCTTCACAATGTTTTTCATAACAGGTTAATGAATTACTGGGGAACTAAGTAATGTCTCCACCCGTGTGTTACCGGGCCAGAAAGGGGAGCAAAGAATAGTAACTCTGTACACTACCAGGCATGTCGTAAAAGCGACAGGAGGGTTGAGCATGGGGCTGCTTACCCCATCCCCTAAAAAAAAAAAACTGTTTACCAAAAAACTTCAACAAACTGTGGACAAGTTAAATATAGATTATAAATCAACACAGCCTCCCAAGACAGAAGAAGGTCCTCTGGACACGAGGCGCAACCCAGAGAAAGCCGAAAGGAGTCTGGATTGCCGACTAACCTTTTTTCGTGTAGGAAAATCTCCAGGATTGGCACCTGGAATGTTAGTACTCTATATGAACAATGGAAAAATGCGCAGGGAGCAGCAGAAATTGTATTTACATGATTGATATCCTGGGTCTCTGCGAGACACGGTGGAAGGGCATAGAGAGGAAGAAATTGATTACAGGAGAAATTGTTTTGTCCTCAGGACAGGAGGAGAAAAGTGCCCACCACAGGGAAGGAGTGGCTCTAATGCTGTCTAGAGAAGCACAGAGAGCACTTATAGAATGGGAAGCAAGGAGACTCCGAATTATGAAAGCAATGTTTAAAACAGCCAAAAAGACAATAAATATAAACATCATCCAGTGTTATGCACTGTGGCAGAGATATTATGATTAATAGATTTCAGATATCTATTTTTTATTCTACACTTGTCTTTTACCTTTCTTTCGCTCTTTTACCTTTTTTTCGCATACGCTCGATTGGTATTACCTTTCTTTCGCATACGTTCGATTGGTACTTTTTCCTCTTATATTCTAACCTTTCTCATTTTTTTAAATTTAGCAAGCATTTAATTGCGGTTCGCTATCTTTCTTTGATGTGAGTTTGCCAGCAGACCCGATTAGCATACGTGAGCTGTAAGTTTAACACCAGTGCCAGAGATCAGACCGAGACCAGATTTGAATAAATTTGAGTAGATAGCGTGAAACCGTAGTGAGAAATCTTTATTACCTTTCCCTGAATCCGTTCGTGATAAGTAATTAACACGACGAATCGGGAGATCTAAAGACATTGCCCGCTTGAAATACGAGCAGAGAGACGAAGGTAACTCACACTGATTAGTGCATTGCCAATGTCTGGTTTTAGTGTGAGATAGATCTTTGATTTTGCAGACTGTACGTAGAAATTCCCCGTAGGTGAGCGGTCTGGTTTTTGGAGGGATAATTAACTATCTTCTTTCATCTTTTAATATATATACCCCAGAATTTTAAACTCAAATTCATTCAGTACTGCCACAGCTTTAGAAAGACAGCTAGCGCGAGTTCTAGAAAACACTGTAATAGTAGAGTCTTAGTTTCTCGTGGAGAAAATCTTAGAAGTTTGTGTGAAGGTAATATATATATATATATATATATATATATATATATATATATATATATATATATATATATATATATCTATATATATATCTATATATATATATATATATATATATATATATATATATGACCAGTATTATCGAGTGATTTAATTGTTAAGTCCGTCATTTGATAATTCTCTGAGTTTTACTGTGTTACAGTGGATAGCAGAATAAATAATAATTTCTAGCTAAACTATAATATAAAATTTATTCACTGCTAGTAACCAGTCAGAGAATAATTTAACCATCTAAGTAATGCACGGATACATCATGATTGTTGACGAAATATGTATTTATTTCTAATTCATGATGATTGATTTCTTTTAATGACTAGAATTTATTTCACGGGAGTTTTAAACGATAAGACAAGCTCTAAGTTTGCGGTTTATAATTTAAGTTAAATAACCGAAGTGAATATTCTATTTACGCGTAGGATTGTGTATACTATTAGGGTTGAGTATTTATGTTTTCTCTTCCTTTTATACAGTATATGGGTCAAGCCCAAAATCTACCAGCGGTTTTTCAGTATATATGAGAATAACCTAGAAGAAAGTTTGTGTACTTAATACGTGAGTTTACAAGTCAAAACCTGTCTGGCCTTGCGTTTGCATCCAGAAATAGACAGAATACCCATCTCACGAACTTTAAGACTAAATGATGTAATTGGGCCTATCGAGCCAGATTATATTTCTTCCCTAAATCTCATGTACATTCAGCCCCTGTGGCGAGAAAAATTACAAACAGTAACATTTCCGACGTTTGACCAATTGTGGTGTGATCAATAATTTTATATTGAGAGAAGTTACCAACCTGTCATTTCCTAAGTACTGGAAACCTCGAGATTCTGACACTGTGAGCCCATTTAAAATGTCTTACCTGAACTGATTCAAGTGACATAAACATTAATCCTAAAATATAGTGTGAACGCTCCCCAGAACATTGGATGAAACCTGTATCTGCAGAGCTGGGGTTCTCTTTATCAAAACGAACACGGATTCAAGGTGTGTGTGTGTCCTAAAGTTTGCACCTCAAGGTGCAGGACATCACGTTTGTAGGTAAGAAAGCAATTCAGTGGCCACCAGTGAATGAACAGAGAGAAAGCAGGACTGAGTGATTCCCTTATGGTATAATTCATGCACCCACTTTGTGTGTTCTTTTTGCAAGTTTGTTGCTAATGATGTTTTCTCTTAGAATAGATTAACATACCAACTCTGTTCTTAACTGTATAGGGAAATCCTAGACCATAGCGTATAAATCTGTGACTCTTTGGGGCTATAACTTTTCTTCTAACGGGATCGTGGGCTCAACAGAGGGGGAAAGGATTACACCTATGGGTCTATTCTTTTAGTAATTCTTTAACCTATGTGTATTTATATGTGATTGATATTCAAATTTGGATTGTGGTGAAATTCTTATGATAAATAAAATTAACATAAACTTATTCAAGTGTGTCGGTCAGCTCGTCCCAAAATATCTATATTCCATTGTTACAGTTTTCACGTTTTTATGTCAAACTTTCGTCACTTATGTGTGTGTGTCGGTGAGTGGTTGATATTTAGTACACCTATATAACTGAGTAATCTGTCTGACAAATACTTTCTGTTGTAGAGATAGGCTGAGCGAGAGGATCTTCTCGAGTCTCAGGGACAGACTTACCTAGTTTCCACCATCTCACTCGTGAAAATCTATTTCTATCATTATCTTTCACTGAGCTATCACCAATTCTATTTCTATTCAGAAGGGACCAACCGAAGTCTTAATTCCCCTATCACTAATCTACGACATTCACCAACAAACGATTAAGAAGAATCTGTGAAAGAAGAATTATGCGCCATACTACAAAATGTCTTGGATATAAAGGAAAGACAGGACAAATCAATTATGATGGGGGACCTAAATGCAAAAAGAAAGAACGGACAACACCTGTGTTAAAGAAATCATGAAAAGGCAAGGATTAGGCGCGA
Source organism: Oreohelix idahoensis (assembly GCA_024509875.1). NCBI lineage: Eukaryota > Metazoa > Mollusca > Gastropoda > Stylommatophora > Oreohelicidae > Oreohelix > Oreohelix idahoensis. Next base: position 1,328,888 of record JAMPIV010001848.1, on the reverse strand, counting down.
TGAATGAGAATGGGGAAATATTAACTAACTTCTGTGCTTCAAATCAACTATCTATAGGAGGTAGCATATTTTCACATTAAAAAAATACACAAGGCAACATGGATATCACCAGACCACAGAACTGAGAATCAGATTGATCACATTTGCATAAATAAGAAGTTTAGGTCATCATTGCATGATATAAAAATATATAGAGGAACAGATGTGTTATCTGGCTAACATTTTCTGTTAGCCAAAACAAAATTAAAACTCAAGAAATTTGCAACAGCACATAGTTCAACCACAGTATCCAACAAATACCAAGTACTCCAACAGCTGGAAGATGAAGCAGATACGGAAGACCACTGGCAACAAGTAAAAATATATGGAACGAGACATGTGAAGAAGTACTGAGAAAAAGAGAACATCAACACAAAACATGGATAACAACACAAACCATAAACAAGATATAAGACAGGAAAAATAAGAAAGCAGATTTAAACAGAAGCAAAACCACGAGCTCCAAAGCCAAGGCTCATGAAGTGTACATAGAAGCAAACAAAGAATTACTTCAAAAAGAAACATCACAAGAGACAAAGGAAGTATATTGGAGAGTTGGCAAGGGAAGCAGAGGAAGGTGCAGCCTAAGGAAATATGAGGGACCTGCACAAAAACACAAAAAAATAACAGTGAAATATAAGCAAGCAATTGGCCTCATCAAAGACAAGAATGGAAAATTGCTTAGTAACTTACAAGAACAAATAAAGAGATGGACAGAACATTTTGAAGAATTTCTAAATAGACCAACTCCAACTAATCCCCCAGACATCCAGCCAGCAAAAGAGGAGCTACAAACCAGCTGTGAACTTCCAAGTAGAGAAGAAATAAAGAAAGCCATAAAGCTTCTGAAAGATGGAAAAACAGCTGGTCCAGATGGCATTCCAGCAGAGGGCATCAAAACAGATAATGATGCTTCTACAGAGATGTTATACAAACTACTTTGCAAAGTCTGGGAGAGAGAGGAAATACCAGCAGAATGAAAGGAATGTTATCTGGCCAAGTTGCCTAAGAAGGAAAATTTACAAGAGTGCACAAACTATAGAGGAATAATGTTACTATCATTGCCGGGAAAAGTATTACAAAGAGTCATCCCTGAGAGATTAAAAGAGTCCACATACTAGAAAATGGGAGATGAACAAGCAGGTTTTCGACAAAACAGATCCTGTACAGACCAGATAGCCACACCGAGAATAATAGTGAAACAAATCCTGGAATGGAATTCACCGCTATACATCGGATTTATGAACTATGAAAAGGCATTTGACAGTGTAGATAGAGAGTTGCTCTTGAAATTCTTCTTCTTTGATCCTTAGCCGACGACCGTCAAAGCAGTCAGTGGCCATTACGCCTAGTGGCGTTTTGTAGGGCAACAACAAACTGATTCCACTTTGCTCGGTCGGCGGCCATCCTTCGTACAGTGCCCCAACTCTGGTTCATTCTTTGCATCTCAGCCTCCACAGTCCTCCGCCAAGATGTTTTTGGTCGGCCTCTCTTTCGTTTTCCTTCAGGCGTCCATAGCATAGCTGTTCTTGCGATGGCATCGGGGTCTCTTCTGAGGACATGGCCAACCCAGCTCCAGCTTCTGCCAGCTATGATGGTGTGCATGTCCTCTTGCTTGCTCCGAGTAAGCAGATCTTGGTTGGTGATGGTATTTGGCCAAAAGATTCGGAAAATTTTTCTTAGGCATGTTGTGTGAAAAGAGGACAAATTCGACATTTCCTTCTCTGTGACTCTCCAGCTCTCCGCGTTGTAGAAAAGCACAGAAAGCACACAGCTCTGATATAATCCTAATTTTGTGCTTGTGCTGAACTGAGAGAACTTCCAGATGTTGTTTAGACTAAAAAAGGCTGTTCTTGCTTTGTTCATTCTGTTGTTGATGTCTTTGCTTGCTCCGCCGTCTGGTGTTACTATGCATCCTAGGTATGTGAAGGCATCTGTCTGTTCCAGTTGCTGATTGTTACACATAAGAATTTCACTATGTTATCTGTGTACGCAATTTTTTCTAATGCAAGGTATATAACTCTTGGAATTGGAGTTACTTTTTACTTTAGGTGGGAACCTGTTCTTATGCCCTTCGGTTGCCGGTATTATTGTTGGTTGACCGATGTTGGGTCATGTCCATTTATGGAGCGCTCAGGCCCACTTTTCTTGTAAACGGTTGTCAACCTGCGTCGATAGTTATTTCCTATCCTCATAAGGCTCGATTTTAAGTGTCGTTCTTAGAATGTACCCATAGCTTCGACGCTGTGTGAATTGTATTCAAATCGAACGGTTCTGCACATGTCTGTTGTTTGGTTGTGGGTTTTGTAGCAGCTTCCGCCCGTGAGTGCCACAGATTTTGTCGAGTGAAACAGACGCGGTTTCAGCGTCTGTGATTCTTTTTGATTCTGGGACTTTTTTGTGTTTCTGGACTTTTGTGTGTTAGTCTTAGCTTTAGCTAGGCTAACTTTGTGCTTCTGTTTTTGTGTCAAATTTGGTTTAATAGCCAAGAAGATCTAGATATAAAAAATGCCAGCGCCAGTTGTGCCAATCTTTGTGGTCAATATGGAGGAAGATTTAGAGGGAGGAGTGTTACATAAGCAAGGGACTTTAGTCATTACGATTATTGGACCACAGGCAAATAGGGCCTCATACTCGCTAATCGCGAGCATCCTAGCCGGACCAGCCGGAGTAGGAATAAATGGAGTTGCTACTCTATATAGGTTCGCGTGACCATTTAAATGGTACGCGACTTTGACAACAGCGGCCCTCATGAAACATTATGCTGGGTTACATGGGAAAAAGCTTGAATGGACCAATCCCCAAATGTCCATTTATATTGAACATCAGGACAAAGAGAAGTCCAAGGGGACCCTCAACTGGTTGCCCCCCACAATGAAACCTGAAGCGGTGCAAAGAATTGCGGCAACAGTATCCGGGGACAGGGAAGCAGAGGTGTCCAGAATTAAAACTGCCCACGACAAGTGGAATTTTCTATACAAGCCATCCGAGCACCAGGTACCCCATTTTATCAATTTAAAAATGGAAGGATCAGGCGAAAAATTCCAACGGGTGGGGGTAACCCTACCGGGGAGAAAAATTCAATGTGCCATCTGTGGGGGCGACGACCATTGGGTCAGTCAATGTCCAAAAAAGAGAGCGGCCCCCACCCAGGTCAAGAAAACGAGGGAGGAAGAAGCAGTCGCCGAGAAAACTCCTGCAGAACAAAGCAGGGAAACAGTGGCGGAACAGGACAGGACAAGTGAGCTCCCTGCCCCAGATAGCACAGATGCCGGTGAGGGCAAGGGATATACAAAGGTAATAAACAACAAGAAGGACAAGAAAGAAGTCAACAGAAAGAGATTCCTGCTCCAGGCAATAGAGCCTGTGAGGTCCAAGGAAGTTAAACGGAGTGACAGTAGGTCGCCAAACAAGCGCTCCCCTAGTCGAAGGCAATTGCCACCATCACCCAGGTCGCCTACGCCAGAGCCCTCCCCGAGATGGCCCTCGTCGACACCTGTCGTCGATGAGAGGGCAGTGTCTACGCCTAATAGCCCTACAAGAGGGTCACCAACAACAGCCGAGATTCCGGTGAACACACAAGTTTCCTCGAATTGGGCAGCATCAACAGAGGAAGATGACATGGAAGCCATGTTGTCAGAAGCAAGCCTGTTCATAGACGGCCAACCTTACGACGACGTGAGTGACACATGAGTCTACCCCTACAAGCCTTGCTTCCCTGCACTGGGGCCCAGTGCAAGATGTTTCAAGTGTCAAGCTTCAGGCAGGTGAGACAATTACTGATGACGAACGGTGCAGGTGTGGGCACGCCCAAGCTGCACCCCGATGTTATCCTCTCCTGTGAGCCTGTCGGAAGTTTGAACAGCAAACCACCAGTGTGTGGGAAGATGTGCCCCCTCCAGTGGACCCAAGTGTACCAGTTTAAAACAATAAAAATAATGTATTTATTTAAAGTAAAATGTAAAAATACCTATAGGTTAGGAAGTGTTTCTTATGATTTAAGAGTCTTGTGTTTTTTTAATGTAAATAGTTTTTTGATAGTTAGTTTGTCCCCAATGCACACACTTTAACATGCGCACAGTTTCATTTAAGCAGTAAACTCCCCCCCCCCCCGACTGGGGTGGGAGTGCTAGGCGGCATGGTTTCATCTGCGCTCAGCCTAAATTATCAGTGCAAAACGGATAGTCAGCCCCCAGTCACTATTCCGTCAAGCAATCATGTAACTAGGTCAACCGGTCAGCCCTTACGCACCGCCTCGTCAAGAAATGTAAACATGAACGTGTCGAGTGGCCTAGTTATGACAGGAAGCGGTCAGCCCACAGTCACCGCTCTGTTGTGTAAGCCATGTGCAACAAGTGACCAGCCTATCACTTTGCCTATTAAAATCATTAAAACACATGATAAACCATCAACTAGCGCTTTGTTAAGTATTTCACCTGTGGCAGTTAGCCAGCCCCAGATCACTACTGTGCCTTGTAATTCTTGTAATTCTTGTAACTCAAGAAAGGCAGGCGGTCCGCACTCAGTCCCCGCCTTGTCAGATAATTTAGATATGGCAAGTGACCACTCTGTCACTTTGCCAGGTAGACAGTTTATAACGGGTGGCCAACCTCAGTTTACCACTTCGTCATGCAGTCTAGTGATAATATCTCTCAATATCAATGGTTTGAGAAGTAAACTAGACCATGTAACTAAACTGATTAAAAAAGACAAACCGGATTTTGTGTTTTTACAGCAAACCGGTGTCACTACAGACTATTATGCCGGTCTAATAGTAACCAAGTTAGGTCTTAAACATGGTTGGTTCGCCTTAGGCACCAGTCGTGGTAGTGGCGTAGCCATTCTACAAATCAATGAAGACTGGGAAGCAGTACATTACAGAACAGACAAATATGGCAGAATTGTCATTATACAAATAAAAAACAAACACAACAAACAAGACATACACACACTTATCAACATATATGCCCCAGCGACGAAAATCGACAGACCTAAGTTTTATGACGGATTACACGAGATATTAACGGAACATTACAAGGGAACTAAGAAAATTTTAGGGGGAGATTTTAACTGTGTCCTGTCTGACCTAGACCGGTCAAGTGGCTTCACGAGAGCACAGACACGGGAAAAGTTTACACTCGTACGACAGGTTCAGGCTATGTTAGACGAACATGACCTTTCAGACGCATACAGGAAAATAGAACCCAACAAACAAACTTTTACATACTATGACAAGACGAACCCATATCTCAGACTGGCTTCAAGACTAGATAGAATTTACACCACTAGTGACTATAATATAAACAAAATATACTACATAAAAACACTCTTAAATTCACAGATCATCACGCAGTTTATACATCTTTAAGTACGGGACTCATGCACAAACAAGTAAAGAGATCCCCGCATTGGAAATTTAACAATAATCTACTTAAAAACACTTACTACACAGAGCAAATAACACAATTGATACAAGGTTACGCACAAGACATTCCCAATAATAACATCGCACAATATTGGGACATGTTAAAAAATACAATAAGAGATAGGACACAGATTTTGGCTACGCTTATACATAGGAAGTTTAAAAAAGAAGAGGGGATGTTAGAAGAAGCAATTAGTTTAACTAAGAGTTCAGACAACACGAACCCTCACATCCACACCTTAGAAGAACAGTTAGATCAATATAGACAGTATACCTATCAGGGACAGGGCCGGATTAAGATAGTACGGGGCCTGTAGCATATGTTAAGAAAGGAGCCCTATATTTAAAAAAAAAACAATAAAACAACACAAATATATTTGAACACATACATTTTTAATTTGCATAGTAATTATCATTATCAAAAGTAACAACACAGTCAACATTATTGTTTAAATATTAATGTTTCTACATTTAGCATGAGCAAATTTGTTGATGATATAGGATGTATCAATTTCACGCAGAAGTTTATGTTCAATGCTCATTAGTGTGAGATTGTTCAATCTCTTTTGACCCATGGTGCTCCTTAGTTAATTTTTAATAAGTTTCAGTTTTGAAAATGATCGTTCTCCACTGCAGTTGGTTACCATTAGTGACAAATAGATGCGCAAGGCGATTTCTACATTTGGAAAACAAGACTCCAAAGAATTGTCAATTATCAAACGGTGAAACTGTAAATCTACAAGGTCTAGAGTAGTGCTAATATGAGAATCAACATCAGTTTTCAACAGTTCTGTAAACTGCACAAGTTCTTCACAAAGACTTTCTTCCAGATCTTCCGGATATGATTTAATAAGATTCGATGATCTCGTTACCACCTCTTCAGGTGTAAACGACTGTAACTGACGAAGGAATCCAAATACATCATTCAACTTTTGATAAGCTTTCTGGCGTTTTGACAAGGCAGAGAGCAAGCTATCAATAAGGACAAGAGATGTTCGGCTTTTAAACTGCTGAGAAGGCGTTTGAGATTCAACAAGTGGATCAAGTGTGCTGGAACCACTGAAATCATCATACTCTCGATTTCGTTTGTGTTTTCTTCGAGTTTGTTCTTGATAATGTTCACACTCAGTCAGATCCTTGGCCTTTTGCTCTATGTCTGCAAAAGTAGACCGCATAGCTTGAATATACCCCCGCTGGGATTCATAGAGTGCACAAGCTGTATTCAAATCTTGGTCAGAAGATTGCAAAGAAGCACTGGTCATTTGAAAACGCTGTAATACTTGATCCCACAGTATGATCATTATTCCTGTTTCTAACTTCATCATGGTTGAAAGTAGACCACGAGCCTGTTGACGACACTCTGCCTTCTGATCATTGTTATCTGAAATATCATCCAAGACTTGTTTTATTGCAGAAAAGCTGTGTAAAAGTGCTTTTAGTTGCATCTGCCCGAGCGGACCACCTGGTATCTGACAGTCTTTTCACAAAGGGCAAATGGGACTTATTATGAGTACCGCCAGCACATAATGCAGTAGAAAGGAGACCCCAAGTAGGTAGAAGCAGAAAAGAAGGTGTGCAGGCTTTCAACAAATCCAAAGAAAATGACTGTTTCTTGACAACCTTCAGCAGCACATTTTCCAACCAAATTTAGTGAATGTGCAAAACACGGAATGTAATGCGCAAACTTATTCATCTCTTTAATTCGTGCTTGTAATCCTATAAACTTGCCACTCATGTTGCTGGCGTTGTCATAACTTTGACCACGGCAGTCTTTAATATCAATGTCATTTGCCTTTAAACAATTAAGTAGACTTTTAGTAAGCTGTTCAGCACTATGACCTTCCATATTAAAAAATGTCACAAATCTTTCAACTGGTCCAGATGGCAAAACATAGCGCAGAGTCAGTCAGCTGGTCCATATTAGATATATCTGGAGTAGAATCCAATGAAACGGAATAATACTTGTATTTCTTCACTTCACAGAGAATGTGATCCAGTATGCTGGATCCAATCAGATTGATGAATTCCTCACACGTTGTTTTAGATAGATATGATGTATGTCCAAATCCTTTGTTTGCATGAGTACTTATATGCTCTGCCAGAAAAGGGTCAAACTTGGCCAGTAATTCTAACAACCCTAAGTAATTCCCGTTATAAGGGGACCCAACAATTTCATCACTGCCACGAAATGAAAGGCCTCGTTCTGCTAAAAACTTCACAACTTCAATTATTCGCTCTAGAAGTTTGTGCCAATACTTTTCTTGAATGTCCATTTGTTTCACAAGTTGGGAATCGACACGTTCACCTTTGTTTTTACGCATCAACAGTGAAATTAAAGCTTCTCTATGTGAGGAGCTTTCTTCTTGTCGACGTAATAGATTGCTTGCATTTTTCCAGTCATTTTCCAGTAAACTTTGATGAACATTCTGAACTCATAAGCTTGCATGGGAAACAGAATAAGCGCCCTTTACTTTCTGAATAGCATAACAATTTTCTTGCACGTTGCTTGTTTGTAAGTTTATGAATATGTGTAAAATAAGACTTCTGACGGGACCCCAAGATGCAGCAATAGTGAATGCAGTCAGCGACTCATAGCTTGCCTGCCTGCGTCAGGACCAGCGAACCAGAGCTGGTCAAGACCGTGCTCCACCTCTACGTGGTGGTCCTGGAATCAGTCTGCAGCAGTGCAGGCTGGCTGAGCGAGCATGGATCGAAATGGGAAGGCAAACCCGGTCCTTAAAAAATGCCGTGCTGAAGTCGGATGTGTCGACCGAAAGGTGCAGATATCACAGCTTAGGCGCAAACAGACACAACGCAACCACCGTCCTTTTCAGGACGAACGAAGAAAAAGAAGAAGACTTCTGACAGTATCGAGTTTTCTTTTCAGTGTCATACAATCGCACGGATGAAGAGAAGGCACTATCAACATGTTGACATTTTTCACTTTCCTTGGATATCCAATATTCACGCTCACAGTCACCAATATTGTTCGGCCTGTCACCAATATCATTAGAGTACTTCTTTGTTTCACTTATTCTTTCACATTCAGAATCAGTGTATACTGGGTTTTGCTGTATGTTTTCTGCTGCACAGCCTGCACTAGTACTAGTTGTTCCTGTACTTCTAGCTTCAGCGGTAAGAGTACCACCACCATGAACATCAACATTTTCTGTCAGCTTACGTGTTTTTGATATCACAAGTTGATCTCTTCTTTCTTTTTCTTCCTTCGCTTTACGTTTTTCACTTCCAGAAGCATAATTACGTCCAATATCTCTGTGTCTACTGCTCATTTTTTGAGTTTTCTAACCTTACAAATCAAGAAATTTTAATCAAGATCGAAAGAGAGTGCGAGCACGCCGTATACCTCAATTAAAACAGGAAGTTTCCGTTTCCTAAATTCTAGTTTTTATTGTTAATGCAAATTCATTTCACAAAGAACGAAACAAAATTAGAGGGGCAGTCGCCTAGAGCCAAAAAAGTGGCCCGTCCAAACGTGACCAAATTTTCAACGCCACTTAAATGGCTTCCGTCCGCAAACAATTAAGATAAAAATAATGAAGAGTCACACTAAGTCACCCTCTTATGCTCTTTCTCTCACATTTTCGTGACACCATATGAAAAGGCGCTAAAGATGGCATCAATCACAAGATCATTGGTTTAACGCTCGTATTAGAAGACGACCAAAAATTATGTACATATTTATTGGCGCGGTGCCCCTAAAAGCGCGGGGCCCGTAGCATATGCTACTTTTGCTACTACGTTAATCCGGCTCTGATCAGGGAGCATTACTTAGGACAAAATTACACACTATAACGCAGGAAATCCCTAGTAGGCAATATTTAGCAATTGAACAAAATATTCAGCGCAGTAGACAGATACACGAAATAAATGACATGAAAGGAAAAGAGCACACAGACAATACCAACATCAGTCACGCTTTCTTCGAATACTACAAGCAGCTATATACTAAAGAAGATAGTGACGCAAACATACAAGATAAATTTTTACAATACACAAAGTGTCTAAGTGATGAGGAAAGTGAAAGGCTAGACCAACATTTAACTTTAGACAATTTGCAAGGGGCCCTTAGTACTTTTCAAAAAGATAAAGCACCCGGGCCAGATGGGCTAACAGCAGAACTTTACAGGTTTTTCTTCCCATGTTTAGGCCCTATTTTAATTAAAGTGTTCGAAGAGGCTTTTCAAAAAGGGGAACTCCTGGATAGTTTAAATCAATCTTATATTACGTTAATTCCCAAGGACGATAATGACAAAAAGTCAATTAAGAATTTTAGGCCCATCTCCCTTTTAAATGTTGATTATAAAATTCTAGCCAAGGCACTAACTTTGAAGCTTAAGCCACACATGCACGCAAAAATTCATGAAGACCAACAATGTAGTGTAAATGGTAGGAACATTAGTAGACACACACATTTTATCAGAGACCTGATTACATACACACATGATAGGCAGTGCCAGAGCGCCATATTATCTTTAGACCAGGAAAAGGCATTTGATAGAGTATCACATGCCTTCCTACATAAAAGTATTAAGGCAAATAACGTAGGGGAATACTTCAGAACTTGGGTTAAAATTTTATATAACAAACCTGAAAGTAGAATATTGGTTAACCACAGTTTAACCAACTCTTTCAAATTAACGAGAAGTGTCAGGCAAGGGTGTCCTTTGTCGCCCCTGTTATATGTAATAACATTAGAACCTGTTTTGGAAAAAATAAGACAGGATACCAATATCACGGGAACTTTCGTCCCCGGTATAGGGGAAAAGAAATTGTTGGCCTACGCCGATGATACTATATTCATCCCAGCAACAAAGGATTCTACAAAAAATATATTGGAGGTTTTCACAGAGTTTGGATACGCTAGCGAATTCAAACTAAATATTCAAAAATCTAGCATAATGGGAATAGGTAGATGGGGCAATAGATCAGATTTCCCATTCCAATTAACGAACGTAAATAAAATAAAAATTTATGGGATTAACTATTCTTTCAATCCACAAGACCCCAACAAAGAAACATGGACAAAATTGTTAGAAAAAATTCAAAATATGCTAGAAATTTATAAATACAAAACGGCCACCATTTTCGGAAGAAGTGTTATAGTTAATTGTTTTATTATACCAAAAATAATTTATATAGCAAACGTACAGATTGTACCTAAAAGGATTATAACAGAAATAAATAAACTAATTAGGGCCTTCATTTTTAGGCACATTTGGTATAGTATTAAACACACTACTCTAATACAACCTAAAAATAAAGGGGGGAATAGCCTTACACGACATCAACACTAAAATTAAAGCTTAAAGAATTAAATACATAGGAGAAGTTATAAAAAGCCCGGGTCTATACCCACTGGCACATTACTATATTGGGTTAAGGCTATCAAACTTTTGTAAATTAAACAATAATCAACCCTATTTTTTTTGGTACACCACCACCCTTTTACAAAATATGTCTACAAAATTTAGAGGGGAATAAACTTTTAGTAAAGCATGACACTAAACTTATATACAAACTTCTAGTTGCAGCACAGGAAACACCTCTGAACACACGAAGAGGGTACAATCTTTTTATAACTGACTACATACAGAGTTTCACGAACATCCATGCAATAGACACCAAACCACAAGCAAAAGAAGTCACTTTCAGACTACTACACAGTTTAACACCACTTACAAACAAATCATCAATAAAGGCAAACAGATTAGCACCAAAATGTAAACTATGTAGCGACAATATTGTAGAGACAGAAGACCATCTGTTTTACACATGTAAAACAGTAGTCCCTACATTAAACAAATTAAGAAAATTAATAGCTTCAAACTCACAACAAACACTTAATTTATATAGAGCAGTCATGCTTAATACGTTACCACATATGACGAGACGAACAGAACTTAAGCTACTGACTTTGTTAGCTGACTTTAGATATCTTGTATGGACATGCAGGAACAGAGCTGTATACGACAATGGACATTATGACAGTATAATATTTACGGAAATATACGAACGCATGACGCAAAACATAACAGAACAAATTTAAAACTCCTTAGTATGTTATATACCTTGGTTTAAATATGTTATTGTTTAAATAGATACAAAGCAAGTAGCTTTGAATATAAATACCTCATACCTTGTAAAACATGTCTTCGCCAACCATCTCATGTTAGGATGTCATTAATCATCTAACACTTCCATGCTCTCACCAACATTTGTTATCATCCGTATCTTTGATTTTGTAAAAATTTTACATCTTGCCCTTTGTTTTTAGTTTTTATATAATGCAATAATTTAATTTGTGCCTGGTTTATTAACTTTAGATTTTTGGAATTTTGCATATTGTTCCTTTTTTGGTTTTGTAATATTTAGGGTTATCTTATTTAAAGTAACTTTGTTTAAATAATATTGTTTGTTTGTTTGCATTAATGAGCTTATCTTATAATATTTTGATTTGTACCCGGTTTATTAGTTTATTAATTTAAAATTTATTAATTTAAAATTTTATCCTTTGTATTGGTTTTTAATTAATGTAAATATTATCAAATGTTGTAAAAATATGGACCAAATAAAGGTTTTTAATTAGAAAAAAAAAGTTTTGCAGCGTCTGTCATGTTATATTGTTTGGGAAATGGAAGTCCTCTATAGTGATCATCTCAGATGATATTTCCCTTTTGTGATTCAAAGCGCCTGGAGGCGAGTGAGTTGTGTATTTATTCTTGAAGAGAAGGTAATTGCTCTACATTTGATTATCATTGTCGCTAACTTTTATGATTGACATTTTGTGCCTAGTTGTCAACTTTCCCTGGGCGGGAAAGAGTCGACGTTATGAGAAGTTTTCAACTCACGAATCACCTTGTTGTTATGCATCGGGTTGATGCATGTCCTAAAGGCTATCTGCTTGTTGGACTTTACTGCTCTGGCGGTTCCACGTCAGTCTAGGTTTGATACCGTTGTTATTTCAGGGAATCAGAGGACATTACTTGATACCCCAGAAGTCATGCCTGTCTTGCTGGAGGTCAGGGAAGGAGAAGGAATTTAATCTCCTGCATTTATACATTTATAAAGATATCGACTGTTATAGAAAAGGATGATGGTTTTCAACCTGAATACATTTACAGTCGTTTATGATGCATTGAAGCCCATGATTTGATTCACCATTATTATGCTGTCTGCTGTCGAATGTTGTGCTGACTATGTCGATATAATGAAGACTGTTCTACATGTTAATGTCTACACATCTTGTCATTGTGGCGTCCCAATAAATGATGGAAACGTCACTAGCAGTTACAACATTCCTTGACTTTCTACGTCGTGAGTTTATGTGACGTTCTGTGTGGACTCTACTTTACTGCTACCTGTTTGACTCCACATATACACAAACCAGACCAAAGACACCATACTTTTGCGCCTTCATCATCTCTGGTGTCTAGTGGTGATACATCCACATTCTACATCTACATTCAACATTAGGTGGCGAATCGCTATCAACATTTGGTGGCCATAAGCTGGTTTTTGTCTGGTAGCCAGTACATACGGGGTCCCTTATCCACTGCATTCAACATTCATTCTTCAACTTCAAGAAATGATACTTCAGCGTAGCAGTACTTATGCCAGTGAAATGACAGTACCCGGCGTTGCGACACACGTTGCCAGTTGAATCGACTTGCTGCTATTTAGAAGGCCAAGTTCCGTATTGTTACGAGTTCTGGTATTGAGAAGGCCAAGTACCGTATCTACATTACCGTTGCATTATTGAGAAGCTCAAGTACCATCGTCGTGGCAGTTTTGATGCAAGTTCAGATGTGTGATCAACGCTGGATCTTCTATCCTTAGGATGCTGATTACCATTTGTGTTTGCTGTACAGACGATTGGATCTGCTAAAGTTAAGTGGCCTGTTTTGTTTGTGAACTGTACCCTTATACTTCTGCTGAGCCTTCTGTTTCTTCTCATATTGTTATATGTTATATGTTATATGTTTATATGTTATTTATTTACTTATATGTTTACATGTCAGTGGGAGGTTGGGCGTGTGACTCCTTTAGAAAATACGACGTGACAGAGGTTTTCTGCTGAGAGTGTTCTGTAGGGTCTATGCAAATTTCCTATAGCGAAATTTGCTAAGCGACAACTGTTGCTATTTTTTGGTTAGTTGTGACGATATGTGCAGTTTTGTTTTCGTTATTTTTTCGCTTTCTTTAGTTTTGCTTTGATTTGTTTGTACTTGTAGGTCTCCTCTTCTCTATTGTTTAGTTTTATACACCATTTTGTTTATACACTGTGACGTCATTTGTTTGTTTACTTTTTCTCGCAGATATCATCACATTTTTTGTGATATTTTCTTTATTTTTCGCTGTATCTTTAGTTGATTCCTGCGAATGTTTTCGTATTGTTTCTGATCTTTGTTATTGTTTACATTGTTATTGTTTACATTGTAATTTTGTTTACACTGTGATTTTGTTTACATTGTTATTAGTTACACTTATGGTAATTAATTAATGGATTATACTGATGCACTATTATTAATACACTGATGATAAATAAATGATGAATAGTGTCATGCACTATTGAATGGGAAGTGCACTTATGATAAAGAATTAATTGATGATATTTCTATAAAGGTTCATATACAAGTTCTTGGACATAGACTTGCTTCTCATAGAAATTGGGATAATATAATGTGGTGTGATTATTCAAGTGCTTAATTTAAGACTTGTTACTATTAAGATTGAAATGAGATATTTAATTATTTCAGGTTTTGTGTCTCATAATATTAGACAATATGTCTACACTTGAGCATTTTATTGAGCAGGGTAAATCCCTTGGAAAGACAGGTGATAAATTGGAGGAATATGCGACTGCTCAATATGACAAAGTATTAAAGTTGGAAGAAAAGAGAATGGAAAATGAAGCTCAGTAAAAGAAAATAGAGGCTGAGAATTTAAAATTGCAGATGCAAGTGGATGAAAAGAGATTCCAAATGGAAATGGAAAAACAAAAAAGATTAGATGAAAATAAAAGACTAGAAGCTGAGGCTGAACAAAAAAAAGAGAAGCTGAGGCTCAACAAAAGAGATTAGATAGAGAAGCTGAACAAAAGAGATTAGATAGAGAGGCTGAACAAAAGAGATTAGATAGAGAAGCTGATGAGAGAAAAACAAAGATGGAACATGAACATCAGGAAAAACTTTTAGCATTTGAGTTAGAAAAGTTGAAATTGACAAACGTGAGTAATGTTAATCAGTCATCTGGTGGTAATGCTAAGCCTATTATTTACAAGATCAAGCTACCAGCATTTAATCCATCCAGTGACGATATAACAGTTTGGCTAGATAGATTTGAACGTTCTTGTCGAAATCATAATGTGGATAGATAACAATATGCTAATCAGTTATCTGAGATACTGAAAGGTGACACTCTGACTAGTTTAAGCTTGGTAGAAGAGGCTGATCAGAATAATTATGATGTTATCAGAGCAGCCTTGTTAAAAAAATATCAATTAACAGAGGAAGGTTACCGTCTTTTGTTTAAGAAAATGGTACCTGAATCAGGAGTAGAATTCTCAGAATTCATTGCAAGGACACGTCTTACATTTAATCGTTGGATTGAATTGTCCAAAACAGAAAAGACATATGAAGCTCTTATGGACTTGTTGCTCAGAGACAAGATTATGTCAAGTGTAAATAAACAATTTCTTGAATTCCTACATGAGTGTAAACCCAAGACACTAAAAGAAATGGAAGAATATTGTACCCAATACGTCACTGCACATCCGGACGTAGCTTTTAGCAATGCTAAGGTTAAGGAAGGTATGCCAGTTGCTTCAGCAACACCAGACAACCCTAATTACTCACACAAATTTCAGGGACCACAAAACAGGTTTGATAAAAAGGGTAACCATAATAGTTATCAAAACCAAGGTAACCAATCATTTCAGGGTTCTTCTGCGAAGAACTGGAGACGAGCCGACAGCCCTCGATTCAGAGGTGGTCACAATTATAGCAATTTCCGCGGAGGAAGTCATTATAGAAACTATCCAAGTTATCCATCATGGAGACAACAAAATCATAAGTATAGAGATACTCATTATAATGAATATGATAATGGTAACCATGAGAACTGTGACTCAAACCAAAATAGGGGTTACAATAGAGGATACAATAATGATTATAGAGGCAATAATCGAGGTAGATCACAATACAAAAAACATAAATCACATTATCAGGCAAACTCTGCACAGCAAGAGTCACAGGAAGCCTATAAACAGACTAAAGATAATAATGACGCTAATAATATGGCATGTTTTGCTTTTGATTGTGGGAGAGCATCTCAGTGCCCCCAATGCAAAACATTATTTGAACCAACTACGGTGTCCACTTTAAGTTGTGGTCATCCTCTTCCCGCTCTTCCTGCGTCAGTAGCGCATGATGGAAGAGGTTCTCTTGTCTTACACAAAGGTTTAGTAAATGACAATCCAGTCTCAGTTCTTTTTTATTCTGGGTGCAATACAATTGGTGTTAGGCAGTCACTCGTAGATCCTTCTCGTGCTACAGGAAAAGTAGTCAAATGTGTAACATTAGGCGGCACCTTAGAGAAATATTCTACTGCTATCATTAGAATTGCTACTCCTTTCTTTACAGGAGATGTACACGCATGTCTTCTGCCGAATCCGATCGCTGATCTTATCATCGGTCGTATTCACGGAGTCAAAGAATGCACTCCGCAACAGATTTCCGTTTGGGAAAAACAAAATATGCAAATTGCTAATGCTGTAGTCACTAGAGCTCAATCTCTTAATATGCCTGAAACTTCATCTACTGAAGATATTGAAGTGGATTTGATGGTATTGTATGGTTGAGATGTTACCTAGTGTAATGAATGAGGTCAGCTGTGAAGGCTCCTGAGATAAATGTTGATGCGAATTACAGAAGCCCTTCTTGCTACCACTTACGACCTTAAACATATCTTTTTTACTAATGAATGTAGCTACGTTAAAAGTCTAGGGTACTGAAATGCAATGTGTTGTAGTAGATTACCCACACACACACAGATATTTAATAAGTCTAATAATGATAATAAAATTTTATAACACACTGAACTAACTCAGGCTGTTTTAGTTTTAAATATTAAATCTTTTGTTAATTGTATTTGTTCTGAACCAAATGTTTGTTGGCCAGAACATATGAAATATTATGGAGTTATAAATGGAATGCATAATTATATGACATAATAAAATGGAAGGTGATTACAAAGGTATGTATAAGTCTGGTTAATATTAATTATATTAGATTGTCCCAGGAGACTATTACTGAATGTACTGTTGGGGTGGAATCATCACGCCCAGTTTGTGACTACCAAACATTGTCCATTGACTTATGGGATGAATACATGGTTTATTTGCCCACAATGGTATGTCTTTATTTGATGGTGAGTTTGTTGATAAATTAGTTGGTAAATCAGTTAGTGAACTTCCAGCAGGCCAGATCTCACTTATCTCGACTGCGTCGATCTTGTACAGGAGTCTGGTGGCCCCTCCTCTCTGTGCTGGGGGCAATATACGGCTGCTCTGACACAATGTTAGACTGCACTGGTCCACGCTTGTGTATATCACAACAGCATTTGGCACCTCTTCGGTGCCAAACAGAAACTCACAATTCTGAAATAAAAGTTTTGTGGCATGTGTCAGAACTCTACCTACTGAGCCCCTTCTACACACAACACTACACAACAACACCACACAGACTGGGTCGGATCTCTCTGACCACACAGTACATCTTACCCAGTTGTTTTCACATAGTACTAGTTCCTCAAGACTACCTTGCATCTGAGATATGTTCAATAGTTTCCTTCTATTCAATAAGATAGGTGATATGTTCCACTGATCTCAACAATAGATCCGGCTCCATAGTTTTAGTAGGCGTCCATATATTTGGTTTGTCTCTAGACCCTGAACTGGGGCTGGGGATCTAGAGCGAGCACTTACTTGTCGTAATCAGTTTATATGATATGGCAGTATCAATCACTCGAAATATTAAAATGTACAAAAGAATTGCTTTCATTTCTTACCAGAATTCAGAATTGAGAACACAGTTAAATGCTAGCAAAACTCAGCTGAGCTGCTGGCTATCTGATGGCGTCCCACTAAAATATGTATTATCTTCTGGAAACAACACCACAGGTACTACACCACTGTGTCTCTAGACAGACTTGTAACGAATGGCAAAATGCGCATTTCTGTTCTGCCAATATGATTTCATTCATCCAATTACCGACTCCCCCGCTAACTTTCAAATCTACAACCAAAAGTCAAATTTCAGTCAGCTCTCAGTCAAGTATGTATTACTGTCTGTTGGTCCGTCTGTCTCTACTTGTTTTTTCATAAAAAAAACCCGCTTGGTTCTTGGACCAACGCCATGCATTACCCTACACCCTTCTGCCTCCGAAGTTATTTTTAGCCACAATTCTCCACCATTTCCCCTCTTTTTAATTACAGCTCGATTTCAGCACTTGAGTGTCTCAAGGCCGCAAATTTTGAAACTATAGTGACATTTTTGAACAGTGCAGTCGCTCGTCTGATATGAACAACACAGTATTTTGTCAGTATCTTCCTTATTATCTATCCGTCTGTATAATTTAAAGTATATTATTTCTCTGCTCAAGACGGGCTATCAAACTAACTAGGTTTTATATTCATAACAAGAAAAATTCATATAAAGAAAAAGTTACTTTTCCAAGGTTAGTTTTTTTTTTTTTTAAATATGTTCGAGAACCTTCCCCACGGTGTTTGCCGCTGAATTCAAATAACAATCAAGTATCGTAAAAGTCCAAGAAATGACTGTTTCTGACACGAGCTAAAGTCGTTTTTTGTCCATTTCCTTACATTGTGTCAACTAGTGACGTGAATTTTTTTCTTTTACTACCAATTGCGTCTTTTAGCCTTGCGATCTTCAAACACGTGTTCAGTCATATTTTTCATTTGGTGTCCTCCGTTTCTCTCCCGTCTACAAAGGGTAAACGTTTCGTCTGCACGTCTAGCTCGTTAGTTTTAAATGGCGGTGGGAAAGGCTGGCATGGGCGAGCATGTCTCCTAGTATCTTACGCATTATTTTTAACCCTACATTTTATCGTTAAATTTGGAGATATTTTAACGTTGTATAATGGTAAATTCATCACACATCTCCCCACCTGAGAACATGCACTACGGCAAGTTCCAAAACCAGTGATACACATAGATAAAATTACTCCTCACGCCTGCCACTACTCTAATTTTGATCACAGGGGTGCCGACTGAATAAATCTGCACCGACATTCAATGACCCTGGGATGTATTCGATAATAAACTGATAAGGTTGCAGTAATAAAGACCATCTCAACAATCTTGCGTTTTCATGCTTAGCCTGAGATAAGAATACCAGGGGCTGATGATCCGTCTGGACCACAAAAGTCCTACCATACAGATAGATTTGAAACTTTTTTATCGCCCAGATTAACGCTAAACATTCTTTTTCGCTCGTGGAATATCCTTGCTCCGCTTTATTCAATTTGCGGCTTGCATAAGCGACTGGGTTCAGTTCCCTATCGGGTGAAGATGACCTTTGCAACAAAGCCGCCCCGAGGCCAACATTACTTGCATCTGTTCTCACCACGAAGTCCTGTGTCAAATCAGGCAATTTGAGAATAGGCTTGCTAGTGAGTTTATCCTTTAACTCTTGAAAAGCTAATTCACATTGCGCAGTCCAAATAATTTTATCTGGAAGTCCCTTGCGAGTTAGATCAGTCAGAGAAATTCTAAATCCACATATATAAATTATCAGGTAAATGTAAAGCCTAACACATAAATTCAATAAAAGGAAAGAAGAATGGTAAAGAACAGTGCGGTCACAATGACTGTACTCGAGATCCCCTTTTTTCTACTTCGTCTGCAAATTGTAACGTTTCCACGTTGATAGTAAAACCTATAGCAGCATACACGCGTTTCCACAACACAATAAAACGTGTACTGCATTACTAAGAAAACCTTGAGATACGCAAGCTGATTAATGACCTAAATTAATACTAGCATTAATTACACTACGTTAACATAAACGAAAGGACAGAAGGACTTAGGATAGAAAGAGAGGGAGGGCTGAAAGCCGGAACGCATGCAACACTAACACGCGTCTCGCTATACAATTAATGCCATCACGCGCGAAAGGCCAGAAGCACTAACTTTTTTTTCAAATAGACCGTGATAAAAAACACTACCCATACGAGAGTTAGGTTTAAAAACCTGTAAAACGCTTATTAGGAAACATGACATTATACTGTTTTATGTCTGAAAACATGACAGTACCCAGACACCACATCGATCGAAGTGAACGGGAGGTAGAAGAAAATGCATATTTTGAACGCAGCTACTTGGCTCCATTAAATTTATATATTTGGGTTCCTTAGGACTTGCTGACAAAGAATATGTTAAGTGTTACGCAAACAGTCTAGGAATTAACAAATTATAGCCAAAAGAAATAGTGAGGGTGTCAGAAACACCAAATAATAATCGCACAGTGGCATGTTTTGAAACCACCATTTTACGGGAAATGGGCCAACAAGTTACCTCCTATTTGATTGGATAGAATGATATGTAAGGCTAAACACGATTAGACGGCCTACAAATACTAATTCTTTGTTGTTAAGGAAAACGGTAGTAAGGGTACTTTTTTTGAAAAGCTGTGTAAACATGGCCCGATTGGTTAGACCCGCCAATATAGTCAATTAGGAGCGTCAGTTCAGTGCCACATTTTCAAATAAACTTACTAAAGAAACAGTGCGTTGAGAGCCAGTGCATATTTTTCTAAATAAAAGCCTGGGACATCGGCAGATCAAAATTGTGCCATATTCTTCGCCAGTCAACGTATTTGTGTATTATTTCCATGAATTGTGGGACCGTGGTCCTAAAGTTATTGAGCAGCACCTGGTCTGAGCTTTGCTGAATCCAGAGGCTGACAGCATACTCCTTGGTCCAGATAGCGACCAGTGAGGTGTCTCCAGAACACAGGGAAGCAATCAAGCAGAGGAGTCTTTTCCTGCCGCCATCACGAAAGATAAGCTTCTGTGGCCAGAGGAGCTCAACGTTATGTGCCCCCCCCCCTCTAAAATTAACATTACAGTAACACAGAGGGACAATAAATTGTTTCAATTGACAGGAACTGTGAACTTTTCCCAATACTATTTCCAAGATAATCAAACACTTGAAGTCATGATGACAAATAACAACATAGCTTGAAAAACAAAACCAGTATTACCTCATAGTACTACTACACAACTTACACACATAGGATAATACTAATAAAATATGTCACTACAAGGTTCATATTTATAAATTATGTACATATAAATTGTGATTACATTTGATTGTGATTCCTGGTTCACTGTGTAGTTGAATCAGGATATCTATTAGTGAAAGTAATTAATACATATATATTTGAAACTTTACAATTGACTCATTTAAGATAGTCTTATAGAGTGTTAAATGTGTGTGAGTGTCACAGTGTTGTAAAGTGTTGTGGAATAAATTAAATTGTTTATCTGTCTGTTGCTGTTGTGACTTACACTTCATCATATACATACCCTAGACATTCAACGTAGTCATCACAATATTCCAGAATAATTCTGACTGAGGTATAAATGTGGTAGCAAGTAAGGTTATCTGAAACACTTCACCTATTAGATACAGATACCTTCACAGCTGATCTCAGTCAGTACACTAAGTCCCCTATAAATATTTATATCATCCCACTTTACCACACCTATATACCTTGGGAAGAACCAACTGTCCGTGACCAGTGGATCTAGTTCCTGTCTTCCTATATAGCAATCTGTCCTTCATAAAATATTCCCCCTTGCTTGGAGGTGTGTGGCATTTGGGCAATTTTTTTAAACATGGCTTGAGTGTCCTATCCTCAGCCTGCGCCTTCCTCATCTCCTCCGGATGAGCATTTATAGGTTCACATTCTTCTTCCTTTTTCTGTGACCTGGTCTGCAGTGTCGCCATGATCACAGGTCTCTCGGGATTCCCCAAGAAGACGTACCTACACCCCAATATCAGAGGGTAGATTGGTTCATCTATCACTGCTGCTCTGATTTCTCCTTCCACATAGCGAGTTTTCACCGTTATCCTTGCGATGGGAAGTGTCATGAGTGGTATGTCCTTAGTCGCCCCTTGTATTTCCACTGTTTCTGTGGTATACTGACTTGGGTCCACTAGGCTAGACTTCACAACTGAATCATAATCCAAACCTGTATCATAAAGGCACCTTATGGTGACCCCATTACAAATAACATCCTCACAAACTGGGGGGTGATAAGGTTCCTGCTGTCCATTAGGATTAACCTTTAATCTTTGAGTCCCCGACTTCATTGCAGCAATGTTTGAAGGTTTCCTTCTACAAAATTCGGTGTTATGGTTGTCTTTTTTACACAATTTGCACCATCTTTTTCCTTGGTTTAACGGTTTTCTTTCATTACATTTTTGGTCATTGAACTGTGAGTTTCTGTCACGATAGTCATTTCTTGGCCTATCAAAGTTTGTCCTGCCTTTATTACCTTGTTCTCGGTTATCAAATTTATTAAATTGCTGTGGAGCTTTAAAATTTTCTATGTGCTTCTTTTTAGTGCCACTTACCTCTGCCTGGGCTGCCTGATACCTCTCAGCGACATTTAAAACCTCCCCCAACCTCTCTGCACCTTGTTCCATGAGACATTTTCTCAAGTCTGGAGCCATGGACTCTCTCAATTGCTCTATCATGATCATTTCTTTAAGATCTTGGGTCTTCCCCAGAGCAGTCCATTTCTCCAAATAGGTTTCCAGTCTGGCAGAGAATTGGTGGTATGTCTCCCCAGACAACAGTTTGGCATTTCTAAATTTCTTACGGTAAAATTCACCATTTTTTTCGTATCTTAATAACAAAGCCTGCTTTAGCATGTCATAATTGTCTTGGTCTTCTCTGTTCATTTTTGCGAAGACTTCATAAGAAGTACCTCTCAATCCCTGTGATAACTTTAAACTCCACCTCTCTCTCTCTAACCCATATGTAGTAGCTAATAACTCAAAACGACTGAGGTACCCCTCGATGTCATCGTCTTTTTCAACAAAATGGTCTAAATGAAACCCCATAGCCGAGTTTGAGACTCCCTGACTAGCTGCAGCATCTGAGGCAAAAGTGCTGGCACCATTTTCAGGAGCATTGCCTTGTAATTCCAGCTCCCTTAGTCGTAATTCATGCTCCCTTTGCAACCTTCTATCTTCTGCCTCCCTCTCGGCAGTCAATTTTTTTTCTTCTGCTCCCCTTCTCTTCTCTTCTGCCTCCCTTTGCAACCTTCTATCTTCTGCTTCCCTTTTGGCAGTCAATCTTTTTTTTCTGCTTCCCTTCTCTTATCTTCTGCCTCCCTTTGCAACCTTCTATCTTCTGCTTCCTTTCGGCAGTCAATCTTTTTTCTTCTGCTTCCCTTCTCTTATCTTCTGCCTCTAATGCCTTAGCCTCTTTGTCAGCCTCAATCTGCAGCCTCTTAAGTTCTCTATCAGCCTCAATTTGTAACTTCTTCTCTTCAGCTAACCTCCTATCTTCCCTTTCAATATACTTGTCACATTCAGCCGTTACATACTGAATTAAAACCTGACCATCCATTCTCATTTCCTTCGCCGTTACCACAGCAGCTGATCTGAACTTTGCCAGCTCAGCCATCCCACAAAATAACAATGACCAGGGTAAATTTAATTACTTAATGACAGGTAATTCTACTTATCAAATGACAGGTAATTCTAATTAATAATAGGCCAATGTAATTCTAATTAATTAATTAATTAACTAACTGGCTGTGAAGATTCACCAACTTTTTATTTCTCACTTTTATATTTTAAAGGACACTTTTAAATTTTGACAATTTGTCCCCACTAGTTTAGTTCACCCACCAGGAGATTCTAATATTTATAATTATCTAATTATCCCTGGACAAGACCCCAATATTGTAGTGGATTTGATGGTATTGTATGGTTGAGATGTTACCTAGTGTAATGAATGAGGTCAGCTGTGAAGGCTCCTGAGATAAATGTTGATGCGAAATACAGAAGGCCCTTCTTACTACCACTTACGACCTCAAACATATCTTTTTTATTACTGAATGTACTGTTGGGGTGGTATCATCACGCCCAGTTTGTGACTACCAAACATTGTCCATTGACTTATGGGATGAATACATGGTTTATTTGCCCACAATGGTATGCCTTTATTTGATGGTGAGTTTGTTGATAAATTAGTTGGTAAATCAGTTAGTGAACTTCCAGCAGGCCAGATCTCACTTATCTCGACTGCGTCGATCTTGCACAGGAGTCTGGTGGCCCCTCCTCTCCGTGCTGGGGGCAATATACGGCTGCTCTGACACAATGTTAGACTGCACTGGTCCACGCTTGTGTATATCACAACAGCATTTGGCACCTCTTCGGTGCCAAACAGAAACTCACAATTCTGAAATAAAAGTTTTGTGGCATATCTCAGAACTCTACCTACTGAGCCACTTCTGCACACAACACTACACAACAACACCACACAGACTGGGTCAGATCTCTCTGACCACACAGTACATCTTACCCAGTTGTTTTCACATAGTACTAGTTCCCCAAGACTACCTTGCATCTGAGATATGTTCAATAGTTTCCTTCTATTCAATAAAATAGGTGATATGTTCCACTGATCTCAACAATAGATCCGGCTCCATAGTTTTAGTAGGCGTCCATATATTTGGTTTGTCTCTAGACCCTGAACGGGGGCTGGGGATCTAGAGCGAGCACTTACTTGTCGTAATCAGTTTATATGATATGGCAGTATCAATCACTCGAAATATTAAAATGTACAAAAGAATTGCTTTCATTTCTTACCAGAATTCAGAATTGAGAACACAGTTAAATGCTAGCAAAGCTCAGCTGAGCTGCTGGCTATCTGATGGCGTCCCACTAAAATATGTATTATCTTCTGGAAACAACACCACAGGTACTACACCACTGTGTCTCTAGACAGACTTGTAACGAATGGCAAAATGCGCATTTCAGTTCTGCCAATATGATTTCATTCATCCAATCACCGACTCCCCCCCTAACTTTCAAATCTACAACCAAAAGTCAAATTTCAGTCAGCTCTCAGTCAAGTATGTATTACTGTCTGTTGGTCCGTCTGTCTCTACTTGTTTTTTCATTTAAAAAAAACCCGCTTGGTTCTTGGACCAACGCCATGCATTACCCTACACCCTTCTGCCTCCGAAGTTATTTTTAGCCACAATTCTCCACCATTTCCCCTCTTGTTAATTACAGCTCGATTTCAGCACTTGAGTGTCTCAAGGCCGCAAATTTTAAAACTATAGTTACATTTTTTAACAGTGCAGTCGCTCGTCTGATATGAACAACACAGTCTTTTGTCAATATCTTCCTTATTATCTATCCGTCTGTATAATTTAAAGTATATTATTTCTCTGCTCAAGACGGGCTATCAAACTAGCTAGGTTTTATATTCATAACATTATTATTAAGAAAAAGTTACTTTTCCAAGGTTAGTTGTTTTTTTTTTAAATATGTTCGAGAACCTTCCCCACGGCGTTTGCCGCTGAATTCAAATAACAATCAAGTATCGTAAAAGTCCAAGAAATGACTGTTTCTGACACGAGCTAAAGTCGTTTTTTGTCCATTTCCTTACATTGTGTCAACTAGTGACGTGAATTTTTTTCTTTTACTACCAATTGCGTCTTTTAGCCTTGCGATCTTCAAACACGTGTTCAGTCATATTTTTCATTTGGTGTCCTCCGTTTCTCTCCCGTCTACAAAGGGTAAACGTTTCGTCTGCACGTCTAACTCGTTAGTTTTAAATGGCGGTGGGAAAGGCTGGCATGGGCGAGCATGTCTCCTAGTATCTTACGCATTATTTTTAACCCTACATTTTATCGTTAAATTTGGAGATATTTTAACGTTGTATCATGGTAAATTCATCACAATAACCAAGATGATCCCTTGGTAATTTCTCGTGACTCGTTTATAAAAGAGCAAGAAGATGATCCGACTCTAAAGAAATTCTTCACTCTTGCAACAAAAGGTGATACGAATAAAGATACAAATCGTAAGTCTTGGATTACAATGAAGAATGGCGTACTTGTACGTATGGTTCAAGACTCCATTAAGTCAGGTCATTCTCAGATTCTTGTACCCAAGAATTTGAGAGTTAAAATTTTGCAGCACGCTCATAACTCTCAGTGTGCTGGACATATGGGTTTTTCCCGTACGAAGTCTAGAGTTCTTGCGGCTTTCTTTTGGCCTTTTGTAAACAGGGACATACGGATTTATTGTCGATCTTGTAAAGTATGTCAAGAGGTCAAATCTAAAGGTCCACGCCATGCTGCACCTATTCAGTCTGCAGACATTCCTATTCGGCCGTTTCAGAAAATGGCAATAGACATTATTGGTCCATTTAAGATCAAATCTGCCAGAGGACATCAGTTTATCTTAACGTGTGTGGACATGTGCACACGTTGGCCAGCGGCTATTCGTCTGAAGAGCATTTCCACTGCCGATGTTGCAGACGCTCTTTGGCTAATACTTTCTCGTCTGGGATTCCCTGGAGAAATATTGTCAGATCATGGCACCCAACTAATATCGGATACCATGTCTCAAGTGATGTCTACTCTACAGATAGAGAGATCTTTGAGTAGTATCTATCATCCAATGTCTAATGGGATTGTCGAACGCCTAAATAGAACACTCAAAAACTTATTAGGGAAAATAACTGAGGATCAGCCTCAAGATTGGGACAGGGTTTTACCTGCAGCCCTCTTCTCTTACAGAGAGGTCCCCAATGAACATACAGGATTTTCTCCCTTTGAACTTGTTTTTGGCGCGCGACCGCGCGGCTCTATGTCTTTGCTTCATGATCTCATAACCGCTGATAATATTACCGATGACACAAAATCCTCTTACGAATATGTCATCGCGCTGAGACAAAAGATTGTCGAAGCATGCAAATTGGCAACTTCTTCTTCTGAATTTGCTAAACAGAAGGCAAGGCAGTTTGCCAATAAGAAAAGAACCTTACGACAACTTTGTCCTGGTGACAAAGCATTTGTTTTTCTACCTTGTAGGGAAAACAGACTACTTATTTCTTGGAAAGGTCCGTACGATATAATATCGAAAATTTCAGATGTTGACTATATTGTCGATATTGACGCGAAACATAAAACCTTCCACATCAACATGCTTATGGAATTCCATGAACGTCCTGATTATTTACAGCCTATTTTCCAGGCAACGGACGATTCTCCAGTCCAATATGGTCATTACTCATCACTGTCCGTAATACAGGATGAGGAAACAAGTTTTTCGGATGTTAATCTTCCGCTTCCGATGATTCCACTTCATTCTAGTGAATCATGGAAAAATGTTACTGTTTCTCCTGATTTATTGCTAGGAGAACAGCGACAAGTGTCGGTTATGTTACAAACATTTCAGGATGTCCTCACTGACATCCCTGGACAAACTCATGTCATTGAACATGACATTGTTCTAACTGACCATACTCCTATTAGAGTCAGACCTTATCCTTTTCCTATACATTTTCAAGCACAGGTTGAGAAGGAGTTGGATGAGATGATAGATGTAAAAATAATTGAACCATCCACTTCTGCATATTCTTCGCCGATGGTTATTGTTCGGAAAAAAGACAATAACATACGTCTTTGCGTTGACTATCGCAAATTGAATCAAGTTACGAAGTTCAATGCTGAACCTATGCCTTTACTAAAAGAGCTACTTACTAGGCTTTCTAAATCTCATTTTTTTTCACTAAACTTGATTTGTCTAAAGGGTATTGGCAAGTTCCTTTATCTGAACGCGCCAAACCTCTCACGGCTTTTTCAACACCTAGAGGTTTGTTCCAATGGAATTTTATGCCTTTCGGTCTTATGAACGCACCAGCTACATTCGTACGCATGATGCGCCGAATCCTATCTTATAGGTCAGATGTCATTGCATATCTAGACGACATCTGTCTTTTCAGCGATACTTGGGAAGATCACTATTCAGGGTTAGATGAATTGCTGTCTACTTTGCGTGAGCACAACCTGACAGCGAAACCCTCTAAAGCCTATATTGGTTTTAGCGAAATCTCTTTCCTAGGCCACCGAGTTGGTCATGGTTTCCTAAAGACAGAGGACCATAATACTAGTAAGATACTTAACATCTCAATCCCTAAGACTAAAAAGCAAGTGCGAAGTCTCTTAGGTCTTATACAATTTTATGGACGATTCACTCCGAATCTATCCTCTATCATGGCACCTCTTTCTACACTACTAAAGAAAGGGTCTCCTAATATGGTTCACTGGTCTCAGGAATGCCAATCCTCGCTAGATGAGATCAAAACTATGTTTTCAACACCACCTATTCTAGTGTTACCTAATAAAGATAAGACATTTGTTCTTCGTAGTGACGCTTCATCCACTGAGATTGGAGCGGCACTAATGCAAGAGTACTCTGGAACTCTGCATCCTGTAATGTATATCTCCAGAAAACTTAATGCTGCAGAAAGGAATTACTCGGTTTTAGACCGTGAACTGTTGGCTATGGTCTGGTCAATTCTCAAACTACAATGATTCCTTCTAGGCGCACATTTCATAGTAGAAACCGACCAGAAAGCTCTTACGGCTATACAGAGTAAGAATTTGAAGAGTTCGAGGTCTACTCAATATGCAATTGCTCTTCAACCTTTTCACTTCACGGTACGAGCTATCCGTGGTTCGGATAATGTGATGGCTGGCATTCTGTCTAGATGCCCACATGATTCCAACTAATACTTCTGTCCTATATTTCCAGATATATTACAGATCCATAACACAGCTATATTATAAGCATACATTAGCACATCTGCTCTCACTTTATGTAAACTCATTTTAATGTGCTTTGTTATCATCTTCTTCTGTTACCATCTTTAATATAACAGAAGAAGGCTGAGTAGGCAATATAAGGGCCGAAAGTTCACTCGGCCACAATTATTAATAAAAATGTATTGTATATCATGAAACTTAATGATTGTTAAATAGGATTATATTGATTGTATTTTCTCAGCATGTCATTGATGATCTGAGAAGTTACCTTATTGTTGTCAAGTATGAAGAGTTATGAAGTCTATACTTACCGTTGGAACGACAGAAGATGTCTCTTTTTGTCATTGACCTGGATCTTCATGTATCGTCAAGGTATTTCATTATGTATTACATTATAATATTATTCCATGTTTAGGTAATGTAATATTTACTATCACATGTGTACATCCTTTTGAAGCGGTGATAGGATAATGACACCGCTATTTTGGTGATGATTATTATTACACTTGCATACAAGATATGTATATTATGTTTACATGCTAATGTGACCAGCAATGTGATGTGTGACTGGTGGCACCTCCCCGATATATGTATATATTTTGAGACAGATTTTCTCTGCTGAGATATATTCTCACTTGTCAGTCTATGTGCCGATTTAGCCTCATGTTAGGCAGTCTGTGTATTTATCCGCGCATAATTCGTGCGTTTGAGCCGCTCTTAGCTTGCTCGTGAATTTAAAAACAAAAATGTTTCATTTTTTTTTTTATCGGGAGGTTGCGGTAGTATGTTACACATAAGAATTTCACTATGTTATCTGTGTACGCAATTTTTTCTAATGCAAGGTATATAACTCTTGGAATTGGAGTTACTTTTTACTTTAGGTGGGTATCTGTTCTTATGCCATTCGGTTGCCGGTATTATTGTTGGTTGACCGATGTTGGGTCATGTCCATTTATGGAGCGCTCAGGCCCACTTTTCTTGTAAACGGTTGTCAACCTGCGTCGATAGTTATTTCCTATCCATATAAGGCTCGATTTTAAGTGTCGTTCTTAGAATATGCCCATAGCTTCGACGTTGTGTGAATTGTATTCAAATCGAACGGTTCTGCGCATGTCTGTTGTTTGGTTGTGGGTTTTGTACCAGCTTCCGCCCGTGAGTGCCACAGATTTTGTCGAGTGAGACAGACGCGTTTTGCAGCGTCTGTCATGTTATATTGTTTGGGAAATGGAAGTCCTCTATAGTGTTCATCTCAGATGATATTTCCCTTTTGTGATTCAAAGCGCCTGGAGGCGAGTGAGTTGTGTATTTATTCTTGAAGAGAAGGTAATTGCTTTACATTTGATTTTCATTGTCGCTAACTTTTATGATTGACATTTTGTGCCTAGTTGTCAACTTTCCCTGGGCGGGAAAGAGTCGACGTTATGAGAAGTTTTCAACTCACGAATCACCTTGTTGTTATGCATCGGGTTGATGCATGTCCTAAAGGCTATCTGCTTGTTGGACTTTACTGCTCTGGCGGTTCCACGTCAGTCTAGGTTTGATACCGTTGTTATTACAGGGAATCAGAGGACATTACTTGATACCCCAGAAGTCATGCCTGTCTTGCTGGAGGTCAGGGAAGGAGAAGGAATTTAATCTCCTGCATTTATACGTTTATAAAGATATCGACTGTTATAGAAAAGGATGATGGTTTCCACACCTGAATACATTTACAGTCGTTTATGATGCATTGAAGCCCATGATTTGATTCACCATTATTATGCTGTCTGCTGTCGAATGTTGTGCTGACTATGTCGATATAATGAAGACTGTTCTACATGTTAATGTCTACACATCTTGTCATTGTGGCGTCCCAATAAATGATGGAAACGTCACTAGCAGTTACAACATTCCTTGACTTTCTATGTCGTGAGTTTATGTGACGTCCTGTGTGGACTCTACTTTACTGCTACCTGTTTGACTCCACATATACACAAACCAGACCAAAGACACCATACTTCTGCGCCTTCATCATCTCTGGTGTCTAGTGGTGATACATCCACATTCTACATCTACATTCAACATTAGGTGGCGAATCGCTATCAACATTGATTCCTTACTGATATGGGCTCAGGGTTGCTCACATTGAGCGTCATGACCTCTGTCTTCTTTAGGTTGATGTTTAAGCCCACCTGCTGGCTATACTTATTAAGTCTATCCGTTTTTTCCTGGATGTGTTGATGTGAATATGCTAGCAGTGCAATGTCATCTGCATATTCCAGATCTTCCAATGTAGAAAATGTAGTCCATCGTATTCCTCTTGGATTGCCCTCTGTTGTCTGGCGCATCACCCAGTCTATGACTGTTAAAAATAGAGTGGTTGATAAGGGGCATCCCTGTCGTACTCCTGTCTTCACTTCAAAGGTTAGGTTGCTCTGCCCAATGCTACACGTAAAGTTGGCATAAAGGCTTTTTATGATTGACACTATGCAGCTTGGAATTCCATAAGCCCTCAGTATTTTCCATAAACTGTCCCTATGTATAGTCAAAAGCCTTTTCAAAATCAACGAAATTAATGTACAGCTGTCTTTGCCATTCTGAGCACTGCTCTGTAATGTTCCTGAGGGTAAATATATGATCTACACATCTTCTGTTCTTTCTAAATCCTGCTTGTTCTTTCCTCAGTTTGTGGTCTACTGCTTTTGAGATTCTGTGTATAATTATCCTGCCTAGTATTTTGCTGGGAACTGAGAGAAGAGTTATTCCTCTCCAATTATTGCAGTCTGCAACATCTCCCTTCTTGCGCAATTTGACAATTATTCCTTTACTCCACTCTGTTGGTGTTGTCCCTGTTTTCCAGACTTGTGAAAATAGTGGTTCTAATAGTTCTGCTGCTAGCTCTGGGTCTGTCTTAAATAGCTCTGCATTTAAGTTATCATGACCAGGAGCTTTTCCATTCTTTAACCCTTTGATTGCTGTGATGATTTCTTATTTTCGTGGGATGTCTGTATTAACATCTAGATAATTTTCAGCTTCAGGAACATTCAATTGTATCTCTGATGGTTCCTTATTTAGAGTTTCTCTGAAATGCTCAGCCCATCTTGTTTCCTGTCCCTCTACTGTCGTGATGAGATTTCCGTGCTTATCTCTTACTAATGTAATATTGTTTGCACCTCGTTTTCCACTGATGATTTTAGTTATTTTGTATACTGTGCTTTGTTCATTTCTCAGTGCTGCCTCTTCTGCCTGTCTTGTAAGGTCATCCAGAAATGTCCTTTTGTTAGCACGGGTTTGATGTTTAACTTCCTTGTCCAGCTGACTGTACTGTTCACTAAATATTGCCTTTAACCTGGGAGACTTAGCTTCTGTTTTCTTTCTTTTCATTTCCTTTCTCTTCGCTATGGTGTTTAGCGTATCTGGTGTTATCCAGTCTTGGCTCTTTCTTTCCTGGAATCCCAAGCATGACTTCCTGCTTTCCTTGTACATTGTTGAGATGGTGTTGAATCTCTGGTCAACATCATCGGTCTCTGTTCTTTCCTGGCTTTTGATAATCTCATATCTTCTCTTTACGTCGACCACGAAAGCTTTTCTGGTCAGGGGATCCTTCAGTTTCGTGATGTTGTATCTTTTCTGTTTGACTGCAACTGGTCCAGCAGCTCTGAGTTTCACTTTCAGTCTTGCTACTACTAGGTGATGATCACTTCCCACATCTGCGCCTCTTCTTACTTTCACGTCTTGTAGTGCATGTCTCCATCTGCCATTGATCATTATGTGATCTATCTGGTTTCTGTCTCGTCCGTTTGGTGATTCCCATGTTAACTTGTGCACTTCCTTGTGCGGAAAAAGTGTTCCTCCAATGACCAGGTTGTTAATGCTGCAGAAGCTTATTAATTTGTCCCCATTCTCATTTGCTGTCCCACTGCCGCATTTCCCCATTAGTCTTTCGTTATAATTATTGTGTGCTCCCACTTTCGCTTTTAGTTCTCCCATTACTATAATGAGATCTTACCTGGGTGTAGTTTCCATTTCTTGTTGTACCTGTTGATAGAACTCGTCCTTGATCTCTTCATCGCTGTCGTTTGTTGGTTCATAGCATTGTATAATTGTGGTGTTGGTGAACCTCCCTCTCAGTCTTGCTCTTATCAGTCTGTTGTTGATGGGTTTCCATTCCAGTAAAGACCTTTCCATTCCTTTCTGCAGGATAATGGCTACACCTTTGTTGTGCTGACCATCCTCTCTGCCAGAATAAAGTACTGTTTCCCCTGTAGCTGTTTTTATTCTCCCCTTACCTGTCCATCTGCTCTCGTTATTTCCAGGATATGGATTTTGTAGTTCCTCATCTCTGCTGTGATTTGTCTCAGCTTTCCTGCCTCATTCATAGTTCTGACGTTCCAAAAACCAGTTCTGGTTTCGTGTTTTGCGGTCGGGGCATCCGTTTTCATGCCAGTGGCTTCCTTTCGGCTTTCACCACTGTCAGTCATACGAGCCTGAGACTCCGGATGTCCGTCCCGCAGCAAAGTTTTCCATTTATTGTTGTTTCCGTAACATGTGTGATTTTTTTTACATAGACAGGGGTGTCGGCCCTGTGCTAAAACCCCCAAGCTGGAGGACCAGAGTACCAGCTTTTGTCTGACCCCTACCCACGCAGACCAGTCCAGCTTGGTTGAACCTACCAGGAGTAAATCTTCCACTGACATAGCTCTGGGGATTGCCAGGGTACACAAGCTGCCATAACGCTACAAGGTATAGGTACCATTGATTGTAGGCTCTAGAAATTGATGAGGCATTATGAAGTTCCCATGAAGATCACTAACTTAACAAAGAAGACCAATGAAGGCATGACATGCAGAGTTCTTCATGAAGGACAACTTACAGAACCTTTTGGGATTAGAACGGAAGTGCGACAGGGATGCCTCTAGTCTCCATTTCTTTTTTTACTTGCAATAGATTGGGTTATGAAAACATCGACATCACACAACAGAAATGGAATTCAGTAGAATCTGTCTAAACAGCTTGATGATCTGGATTTTGCAAATGACGTGGCTCTTCTGTCCGATAACCATAATCAGATGCAAAACAAAATAAAATTACTTGATGAGAAGAAACACCACTAAAAGATGTAGAATCGTAAACATATCTTGGCAGCAATACAGACAAAGTTGGAGGGACGGATCAAAATAAGTATACAAGCAAGAGAGGCTTTTATTGCATTGGGAAACAAATGGAGATCAAAAGAAATCAAGTCCAACACCAACACGAAAATAAGAATTTCATATGTCAAGTCAGTCCTATTGTATGGCTCTGAAACATGGAGAACAACAAAAACAACAACCAAAAGGTTACAGACTTTCATAAACGGGTGCTTGCAAAGAATAGAAGGATTTAAATGGTAAGACAAAGTCACAAATGTGGAACTGATGACAAGAGCCAGACAAGTGCCGGTGGAACAAGAGTTGAGAAGAAGACGCTGGTGATGGATATGACACACATTGCGGAAACCTGTTGATAGCATTACAAGGCAGTCCTTGTTTTGAAATTCCCAGGGAAAGAGAGGAAGAGGTAGACCAAAAACACATGGAGAAGAGAGCTAGATACAGAAGTGACAATGATGAGGAAAACATGGAAAGACCTTGAGCGGATTGTACGTGACAGGAGCACTTGGCATGTTTTTGTTGACGGCCTGTGCTCCTTTGGGAGCTAAAGGGTATTGATTGATTGATTAAGTAATGTCACATCAGTTTCCTTGGTGACTCTGTGTCTTAAGGACTTTTTTTAGTCCTCAAATATAATGTAGATTTATGATATCTAATCAATGGCCTCTTTGTGACCGTTATTGTCGTTTCTTGTCTTTGCTTCTATGACATTTGTCCTAATTTTAGTGTACGTGCTTCTCTTTTTGTATCCATAACATGTTGAAGTCTATTATATAATTTTTTTTATAAGATTTTTCGTTGTTGTTAATTGTCGCATGACAGTGAGTAATATTGCTTTCTTTTTTTTTTTTTTTTTTTTGTCCTTTTGTGGTAGTTTTGACTACAGCTGATATTTTGAAGTTTTTCCATTGGATAAGTGCTTTCATTTCCCTATCCAGGGGATGTGGGAGTCGCCAAAATGCATAAATAAAAACAGTGACATTTTAAAAGAACAAGAACAATGAAACTGACAATTTCAAAGTAAAAAATTATTTGCTTATATGAAACTGATTGTTTTCTTAAATGTCTATATTATTATTATTATTATTTTTTAAACAGCGTATTGAGCGCACATCGGAAATTCCCGACATGAATTACACGTGTAATACACATAAGTGTATTAATTTTTTTCAAAATGCTGCACTGAATGTCACTTGAGGAAAGTGCAGTGTGATCCAACTCAGTAACATGAAAATGACTCACGTAACATACAGTACTGCACGGTGGGAGGTGGCGCCATCACGCGACCTCATACCATCTTGAAAAAAATCCCAATAGCAGGCTTTCTGCATAAACGCCAACAGCAATGGTAGTCTTATTTTGCTTATCGGAACGAAAACGGGACATACATTTATTTTTACAGATGTTTCTGATACAGTATTGGGCATGCATTGTCGCTTATTTTAATAGCGGTTTGTTAATTTTCTCTAGGTCTTTATTCTTTTGTGATATTTTTCATATAATAACGAACGGAACACATCCAACCGTACAGTCGCCTTGAATCATTTTATCATTTTTTCTATTGTTCGTAGACCTACTGCATGCACTACTTTGGCTATGTCTATGAGTGAAATTTACTAGTAGCAGTCATTATATCCTATAAGCTCTTTTTAGGATCTACTTTGTCAAAGGGCACAATGATTAACTGCAAAGCTGAAAAATATTAATGAATGGATCAATGCTTTAAAGGCATCTGCTGAAAAACACGAAACATGAAGATCAATGAAGAACCTTCGGACACAGAATAGTAAGAAGGGGATTAAATACTTAACTACTTTTCCTGACAAAACTGAATGTCCTTATCAAAAGGTGCGTAAATGAAACAAAATAAAAAACCTACCGTGCATTATAAATAGAAAAACCAAAATGTGACCGTGTCAGGTTTACAAAGTCGCAGGACTATGTTTATTTCCTGAAACAATGCAAAAGTTACGCTTCTAGAAAGCATACATACAGCAGCAGTGCTATTTAGCGCTAACATCGTCATTTCTCAGACTACGATTGGGAAGTGGCTGTTTCAGAATAGAAGAATCTTACTGTGCAAAATGTCATCAAGGCAATACTATAAAGCAATTCTTATTAAATTTAAGAGGTTTAACAAACCGAGAATTCCAATATTAGATTGTTTGTATGCATCAAATTCACCAATAACTAAAGAACAGGTGTTACGAATAGACCGACATAGGGATATGTATAATAAAGTCAAACAGTATTTAACTAGAACAAAAATTGTTATGCAGTATAGTTATTAGCGAGGAAATGGCAGGGAAAGTGAGAGCCTTGTGGGGTTCTTACAAAACCTATTTCTTATGACAAATAAAAGTCAATTACATATTAAGCCAAACAGCCCAAGCTTTTAAATGCCTTCTCCTGCCCCCCCCCCCCCCCCCCCCCCCCCCACCCCCTCTTAAAAAAAGAAAAATACTTAAATATGAAAAATATACCATTAAATCTCTGATAAGTTATAATTAGGATATATACTGTTTTCAGTTCCAAATAATATGAACAACTGCCGATATGGGAAATGGAATCACCTGTAAAATCATTGTAAATAGGCTAAATCGCAATTACCAATTATGCTTGTATGTTAAGAGAAAAACCCAAACAAACAAAAACAAGATAAAACCGAACAAAATCAAACAGAAACTCCAAACAAGAATAATATTAAGGGGGAGGGGTGTAAAGGTGGTTCCAGTTATATAACTAACTTTAACATATATTTAATTGACTTTCACCTGTTAAAAGTCATATGTAAGAACAGCATAAGACCTTCACATTCCCAATTACTATATATTAACTTTTGTTCTTGTTAAATACTGTTTGACTATATTATGCAGTTCCCTAGGTCTGTCTAGTCTTAACACCTCTTCTATATTTATATGCAAATTTGAAGCCTGCAAATAATCTAATATTGGTATTCTCATTTGTTCCCGCCTCTTACATTTTAACGCGAAAT
This sequence comes from Oreohelix idahoensis, assembly GCA_024509875.1. NCBI lineage: Eukaryota > Metazoa > Mollusca > Gastropoda > Stylommatophora > Oreohelicidae > Oreohelix > Oreohelix idahoensis. The sequence continues at coordinate 1,292,389 of JAMPIV010001848.1, read as the reverse complement.
GCTCTATATTATTGTCTAGAAGACATCCTGCACAGTAAGGTTCTTCTATTCAGAAATCACATTTTCCCAGCTGTAGTCTGAGAAGTTTCTTATTACTGGGAATTTTCACTTCCCTAGATATTTAACATTGTCTTGTTGGGGCCTTGAACATCGTATATGCATGTCTTCCTTTCAGATTTTTATCCCACTGCTTCCTGTTCATCTGTTATTCAGTCTTTAATTAAGCTCTTAAATCTCTTATTTACTCATCCGTACATTTATTAGATTTTTATCAGATCTACCTTTCTTGGCTTCTGTATCTGCTTTCTCATTTCCCTCTAAATGAGCTTGCTGCGACAATAGATCTGGCAAGGATGAAGGCGAATAGCAAACCCGGGCCGAGCACCGCAAATACATACTTTCTGAGGGCAGGAAAGTCAGCACACCCCAAACCGAGTAAACCTGGTAGCAGTTTTACCATCTCTTCTTGACTGTGCAAACGACTGGGAGATGGCGGTAGACCTACCCGGACGAGGGGCATATCCAGAGAGTATCAGAAAATCGCGGAGACGGCCGGATATAGTGCTTCAGTTTTCAGCAACGCTTCAAGTCATACTGATTGAACTGACCGTGCCATTTGAATCCAGATTAGACGAGCAACATTCGTTCAAAACGGCCAAGTATAGTGATCTGGCCGCGGATCTGAGACACGATGGGTTCACTGCAAGGATCATGGCTGTTGAAGTGGGCGCAAGAGGGCTTGTGGCTGCATCAGTGTATGATCTATTGAAACTGTTGAGGCTGAAGGGACAGTCTAGAACCAGGGCACTGAAGAGGCTTAGTGAAACTGCCGAAAAGGCATCAGGCTGGCTGTGGAACAACCGCAATGGGCATTAGAAGTCGTGACAATAAACGCTGCGGTACAGAAAACACAATACGCTGAGTTTTTAGGCGTACTAGTGAAAGGGCTGTGGCTGAGAGGCGACAGGCGATGTATACTATAAGGGGTGTCAGGAAGAATTTCAGTGGCGAGCAAGGGGTGTCAGGAAGAATTTCAGTGGCGAGCGTGCGTCCAGCGATCTTTGTCCTCTTAAGGCTGTGTGTGGTCCCGGTTGCCGGGTCTTCCCAGTTTAGTAGAGGCAATGCTATGTGTGACCGTCTAGATAACGTCGACAAAAAGAGTGGTAGAGGCTCGGCGCTGGCTGCGCATACGCCTGGTACGTCCGCTACGGTGACTGGCTGCTCTGTCAGATACCGCATTCTTGTCTCGGAGAAATAACCCCCTTTGCAGGGTAGAGAACCTCTTTTCTCGTGGCATTGCACCCTCGCTACCCGACAAGAGGTTCCCTGGGGTTGCAACAAAGCCCAAGACCGCTCCTCGTTTCGAAGATATAACCCCCTTTGCAGGGTAGAGAGCCATCAAACCTCGGAACTTGGCACACACTCCAAAGTGGGACTGGTGCATTATGCTTCTGAGTCTAGGATGCTCCCTGTACCTTACCATGCATGTCGTAAAAAGCGGTCTTTTCCCGATCGTCACTGGTTTGACCATGTAACTATGATAGGAAACTCTTTACAGAGCGATACAACAGGAAGCAATCTGATAATCAGAAGAAGTCCCCCCGTCCGACAAGTGTTTCGGCCCTACATACTCCTTTACACTCTAAGGGGGGCGGGCCCACTTGGGTCATGACTCCAAAGCGTCTCAGCCTCCTGTTGTCTTGTATCGAAAATGAACCCATTTAAGGAATGGTAGCAACTTCAATCCACAACTCCGCCAGCCGTGGAGGCAATTGTGAAAGTAACAAAGAGAAGACAAATTATTCCGTTCGCTCCATAGCACATCACAACTACGGACACACACTGAGTCACCTGCGCGAAGCCGACGAGACTTGACACTGCGCGCTCGCCACTGATTTGATTTGATTTTGATTCCCTGGGCGCGAGTTATCCACTCTTTTGCCCTTTAGGGGACGAGTTATTCACTCGTTTATACCCTTGAGCCAGTTTTGGGAGGTGAGGTGTGGGCTTTGTTTCAACCCCAAGGGAGCATCCTAGACTCAGCGGTATGGTACACCAGGCCCACTTTGGCGTGCGTGCGATACCAAGAGGTTTGACACTCTCTACTCGGTGCAGGGGGGTTATATCTCCGAGATAAGACTGACACGAGCAATCAGTTACTGGCCATGGCACGAGCAGCCAGACAGCATAGTGGCGCGGTGTGATGCCACCGCTACCATATTGCTGTCAATTGTGGGCTTTCTTGCAACCCCAGGGAGCATCCTAGACTCAGAAGCATAATGCACCAGTCCCACTTTGGAGTGTGTGCCATGTTCCGAGGTTTGATGGCTCTCTACCCTGCAAAGGGGGTTATATCTTCGAGACGTGGAGCGGTCTTGGGCTTTGTTGCAACCCCAGGGAACCTCTTGTCGGGTAGCGAGGGTGCAATGCCACGAGAAAAGAGGTTCTCTACCCTGCAAAGGGGGTTATTTCTCCGAGACAAGAATGCGGTATCTGGCAGAGCAGCCAGTCACCGTAGCAGACGTACCAGGCGTATGCGCAGCCAGCGCCGAGCCTCTACCACTCTTTTTGTCGACGTTATCTGGACGGTCACACATAGCATTGCCTCTACTAAACTGAGAAGACCCGGCAACAGGGACCACACACAGCCTTGAGAGGACAAAGATCGCTGGACGCACAAGCACCCGTTTATTAAAGTCTGTAGCTTTTTGGTTGTTGTTTTTGTTGCTCTCCATGTCTCAGAGCCATACAATAGGACTGACTTGACATTTGAGTTGAAGATTCTTATTTTCTTGTTGGACTTGATTTCTCTTGTTCTCCATTTGTTTCCCAATGCAATGAAAGCTCCTCTTGCTTTTTGTATTATTATTTTGATATCTGTGTCTGTCCTTCAAATCTGTCTATATTACTGCCAAGATATGTTTACGATTCTACGTCCTTTAGTGGTGTTTGTTCAACTTTGTTATCATTTCTTGCATTTATTCTCATAATCTTTGTCTTTTCCCTGTGTATTTTCAGGCCCACTTGAATTCTCTCATCGAGAATTTTCATTGTCTCTTGCATTTGATTATGGTTATGGGACAGAAGAGCCACGTCATTTGCAAAATCCAGTTCTGTTGTGTGATGTCGATGTTTTCATAACCCAATCTATTGCAAGTGTAGTGGATTTTGATGTTATTGTATGGTTGATATGTTACCTAGTGTACTGTATGAGGTCAGCTGTGAAGGCTCCTGAGATAAAAGCTTATGTGAGTTACAGAAGGCCCTTCTGCTACCACTTTACGACCTCAAACAGACCTATTCTACTATAATGAGTGTTAGCTACGTTAAAAGTCTAGGGTACTGAAATGTAATGTGTAGGTAATAAAATACACTGACACACACATGTAAATAATAAGTCTAATAATAATAATAATCTCTACAATACACTGAACTAACACTGGCTGTTAAAGTTTAAGTTTAAAATTTTTTTTAATTTATTAGTCCTGAACCAATTTTTTCTTTTGGTCAGAACTTATGAAATGATAGGTATTTATCAATGAAATGCATATATATATTGCATAATCAAATATAACTTTTGTACATAGATATATTATTACAATGGTTAATATTAATGGTATCTACAAAGTCTTGGGAACACTAGCACTCGATGGTTAGTTGGGGTGGCGTCATCATGCTCAATCTATGGTTACAAAAGTTTATAGTCCTTAACATATGGACTGATGTTAATGTTTCTTTAACACGCTTTATTTCGTTATTTATGGTGGAAATATTGAATGAATCTCCAGCAGGCCAGGTTTGCAGTTTACTGGCCTGAAATGATGTAGTACAGAATTCTTGTGGCCCACTCCTCTCAATAGCTGGAGTAAAATGTTAGGCTGCACAGACACCCGCTCTTGTACTTCTACAAGAGTTATCTGGCACAATCGTAGTGCCAGATCAGAAACTCTGAAATAAAATTTGTGCCATGTGTCAGTACTCTATTCACTGCGCCACTCTTACACACAACACCACAAAACAACACTACACAGATTGAGTCAGATCTCTCTGACCAACGTAACACATCTCACCCAGTTGTTATCAATTAGTACAAGTTCCCCAAGACTGCATTGCATCCGAAATATGTTCAATAGTTTCCTCCTCTATTTAATAAGGTGGGTGATATGTTCCCACTGATGTCAATAATCGATCCTCCTTCCATAGTCTTAGATAGGTTTTCATATATTATTAGTTTGTCTCTAGGCCCTGGACTGCGGCTGGGGACCTAGAGCAGGCACTTACTTGTCGTAATCATTTTTCATGATATGGCAGTACAATCACTAAAATATTAAAATAAACAAGATAAATGCTTTTTGGCCTTACCACAATTCAGAATGAGAACACAGTTATTTAGGACTAGCAAAACTCAGCTGAGCTGCTGGCTAGACTAGGGCGTCCCACTGATTTTTATTTATTAATTCCGGGAAATCACCGCTATCAGTCTAGAACTGTGTTACTGGACAGTCTTCTAACAAATGGTACAAGTGCGCGTCTCCCATTCACCAATATAAATACATTTGTCCAATCACGGACTTCCCCTCTAACTTTTTTTCAAATATTCAAACTAAAAGTCAAATTTCAGTCAGATCTCAGTCAAGTGTGTATTATTGTCTGTTGGTCCGTCTGTCTCTACTTGGCTTTTCACAAAAATACACTTGTTTCTTGGACCAACTACACGTAAAAACTGCACAAACCTGCCCCCTAAGTTATTTTTAGCTTCTATCCTCCGACTTTCCCCTCTAGTTCATTGCAGTTTGATTTTTGCATTTTTAGGGCTCAAGGACACCAAAACGTAACTTTAGTGAAATATGCACAAAAAACTGTTCACTAGTCTGATGTGAACAATACAGTCTTTCGTCAATATCTTCCGTGTTATCTGTCCGTCTGTATAATTAAAAGTATATTATTTCTCTGCTCAAGATGGGCTATGAAACTAGCTAGGTTTTATTTTCATAACTTTATTATTAAAGAAAATCCTCATTTTCTCAAGGTTATTTTTTTTGAAATTTGTTTTTGAACCTTCGTCCACTGCGTTTGCCGCTGTATTCAAATAAAACAACCAATTACCGTAAAAGCGTCCAAGATATGACTGTTTCTAATAAGAGACAAGGTCCTTTTTCTACCAATTCCTTACATTGTGTCAACTAGTGGCGTGATTTTCTTTCTTTAAACTACCAATTGCGTCTTTTTGCTTTTTAGATTCAAACACGTGTTCAGTCATATTTTTTTCCTTTTTTATCTCCGTTTCCCCCCCCCCCCCCCCCCCCCCCCCCCCCCCCCCCCGTCTAAAAGGGTAAACCGTTTCGTCTGCATGTCTAACTAGTTAGTTTCAATGGTGGTAGAAACCCCGGGCGTAGGTGAAGAAGCCTCGCCAAATCTTGCGTATAATTTTATCCCTACATTTTATCTTACCCGTTATCTTTATAATTGGAGATATTTTAACGTTGTATCACTGTATTTTTCACCACAGCAAGTAAGAAAAGAAATAGAGACAAGAGGCATCCCTGTCGCACTCCCGTTCTAATCCCAAAAGGTTCTGTAAGTTGTCCTTCATGAAGAACTCTGCATGTCATGCCTTCATAGGTCTTCTTTGTTAAGTTTGGGAACTTCATAATGCCTCATCAATTTCTAGAGCAACTCTCTATCTACACTGTCAAATGCCTTTTCATAGTCTATAAATCCGATGTACAGCGGTGAATTCCATTCCAGACTTTGTTCAGCTATTATTCTCAATGTCGCTATCTGGTCTGTACAAGATCTGTTTTGTCGAAAACCTACTTATTCATCTCTCAGTTGCTTGTTTAAATTTCTCAAGGATGATTCTGTTTAATACTTTTCCTGGCACTGATAGTAACATTATTCCTCTATAATTTGTGCACTCTTGTAAATTTCCCTTCTTAAGAAACTTGGCCAGATAACCTTCCTTCCATTCTGCTGGTATTTCCTCTCTCTCCCAGACTTTGTCTAGTAGTTTGTATAATATCTCTGTAGAGGAATCAATATTTGTTTTGATGGCCTCTGCTGGAATGCCATCTGGACCAGCTGCTTTTCCATCTTTCAGAAGCTTTATGGCTTTCTTTATTTCTTCTCTACTTGGTCGTTCACAGCTGATTAGTAGCTCCTCTTTTGCTGGCTGGATGTCTGGGGGATTAGTTGGAGCTGGTCTATTGAGAAGTTCCTCAAAATGTTCTGTCCATCTCTTCATTTGTTCTTGTATATTACTAAGCAATTTTCCATTCTTATCTTTTATGAGGCAATTTGCTTGCTTATATTTCCCTGTTAGCTTCTTTGTGTTTTTTTGCAGGTCCCTCATATTTCCTTTGGCTGCAGCTTCCTCAGCTTCCCTTGCCAACTCTTCAATATACTTTATCTTGTCGCTTTTGATGTTTCTTCTTACTCCTTTGTTTGCTTTTATATACACTTCATGAGCCTTGGCTTTTGAGCTTGTGGTTCATGCTTCTGTTTAAATCTGCTCTCTTCTTTTTCCTGTCTTCTATCTTGGTAATGGTTTGTGTTGTTATCCATGTTTTGTGTTGATGTTCTCTTTTTCTCAGTACTTCTTCATATTTCTCGTTCCATATATTTTTTACTTGTTGCCAGTGGTCTTCCATATCTGCTTCATCTTCCAGCTGTTGGAATACTTGGTATTTGTTGGATACTGTGATCGAAAATTTTTCTCTTATTTCCTGATTATTTAGATATCTCACATTGTACTGTTTCTATAGCTATATGCTGTTGTAAATTTCTTGAGTTTTAATTTTGTTTTAACCAACAGAAGATGGTGGTCTGATACCACATCTGCTCCTTTACATACTTTTACATCATGCAATGATGACCTAAACTTCTTACTTATGAATATGTGATCAAGAATATGTGATCAATCGGATTCTCAATTCTGTGGTCTGGTGATATCCATGTTGCTTTATGTATTCTTTTATGTGGAAATATGCTTCCTCCTATAGCTAGTTGATTTGAAGCACAGAAGTTAGCTAATAGATCCCCATTCTCGTTCATCATACTTAAAGGTTCTGTAATATATAATTATATATTCCCCATAATTTTCCCATATTCCCCATATTCCCATAATTTCTTCAAAGCCAGTGTTGTCTGTTCCTATATTCGTGTTCACCCGTGTGTTACTGGGGCCCGAAAGGGGAGCAAAGAATAGTAACACTGTCCCCTACCAAGCATGTCGTAAAAAGCGACTAAGGAGGGTTGGGCATGGGGCCGGTTACACCATCCTGTAAAAAAAATTTAAACCACAAAAAACTTCAACAAATATGGACAAGTCAAATAAAGAAAATAAAACACAGCCATCCAAGACAGGGGAAGGTCCTCTCGCGAGGAGGCGTATGATGCAACACAGAGAAAGCCGAAAGGAGTCTGTGTTGCTGACTAACCTTCTTTCTTCTAGGAGAACTTCCAGATTTGGCACCTGGAATGTTCGGACATTAAACGAACAAGGGAAAGTGGCGCAAGTAGCAGCAGAAATGAGGGAATACAAAATCGAGGTTCTGGGAATGTGTGAAACAAAGTGGAAGGGGGTAGACAGGAAGAAACTCATCACAGGTGAATTGGTGCTGTCCTCAGGACATGAAGACGAAAGTTCACACCACAGTGAAGGGGTAGCTCTTATGTTATCTAAAGAAGCACAGAAAGCACTCATTGAATGGGAAGCTGTTGGACCCAGAATAATAACAGCTACTTTCAAAACAGCTAAAAAGAAAATTCATGTAAATGTCATCCAATGTTATGCACCAACTAATGACAAAGAAGAGTCTGTGAAAGAAGCATTTTATACTAAACTACAGGAAATTATGGATAAAGTAAAAAGAAGAGACATCACAATTTTGATGGGTGACATGAATGCAAAGATAGGTACAGTCAACACTGGATTTGAAGAAGTCATGGGAAAACATGGGCTAGGAGTAATGAATGAAAATGGAGAACTATTCGCAAACTTCTGTGCTTCAAATCAACTGGCTATAGGAGGAAGCATGTTTCCACATAAGAGAATACACAAGGCAACATGGATATCACCAGACCATAGAACAGAAAATCAGATTGATCATATATGCATAAACAAGAAGTTTAGATCATCATTGCAGGATGTAAAGGTATATAGAGGAGCAGATGTGGCATCAGATCACCATCTTCTGATAGCCAAAGTAAAAATGAAACTCAAGAGATATGCAACAATGCAAAATTATAGACAACAGTTTAATGTAGGACAGCTAAGAAATCAAGAAACAAGAGACAAATTTGCGGTCACAGTATCCAACAAATTCCAAGTGCTCCAACAGCTGGAAGATGTAGAGAATACAGAAGACTATTGGCAGCAGGTCAAAACAGTATGGAAGGAGACATGTGAAGAAATACTGGGGAAAAGGGAAAGACAACAAAAAGCATGGATAACAACAGAAACCATCAATAAGATAAAAGACAGAAAAAACAAGAAAGCAGAGTTAAACACAAGCAAAACCAGAAGTTCCAAAGCCAAGGCTCAAGAAGTGTACACAGAAGCAAACAAAGAAGTAAAAAGAAGTATCAAAAGAGACAAGAGGAAGTATATTGAGGAGTTGGCAAGAGAGGCAGAAGATGCTGCAGCCAAAGGAAATATGAGAGAACTGTATAGCAGCACAAAGAAGCTAACAGGGAAATACAAGCAAACAAGTTGCCTCATAAAAGACAAGAATGGAAAACTGCTCAGCAATATACAAGAGCAAATGAAGAGGTGGACAGAATATTTTGGGGACCTTCTCAATAGACCAGCTCCACAAAACCCGCCGGACATCCAGCCAGCAGAAGAAGAGCTACAAATTAACGGTGAAAGACCAACGAAGGAAGAAATAAAGAAAGCCATAAAGCTTCTAAGAGATGGAAAAGCGTCTGGACCTGATGGCATTCCAGCAGAGGCCATCAAAGCAGATATCGACACGGCTACAGAGATGTTATATAAATTACTTGGTAAAGTCTGGGAAAAGGAAGAGATACCAGCAGAATGGAAGGAAGGATATCTGGTTAAGTTGCCTAAGAAGGGAAATTTACAAGAGTGCACAAATTATAGAGGAATAATGTTACTATCAGTGCCAGGAAAAGTATTAAACAGGATTATCCTTGAGAGATTAAAAGAGTCCATAGACAAGAAACTGAGAGATGAACAAGCAGGTTTTCGACAAAACAGATCATGTACAGACCAGATAGCCACTTTGAGAATAATAGTTGAACAAAGTCTGGAATGGAATTCACCACTATACATCGGATTTGTGGACTACGAAAAGGCATTTGACAGTGTAGACAGAGAATCACTTTGGAAATTGATGAGGCATTATGGAGTTCCCCTGAAGATCATTAATTTAATAAAGAAAACATATGAAGACATGACATGCAGAGTTCTTCACGAAGGACAGCTTACAGAACCGTTTGGGATAAGAACAGGAGTGCGACAGGGATGCCTCTTGTCTCCATTTCTTTTCTTGCTGGCAATAGATTGGGTTATGAGATCATCGACAACACACAACAGAAATGGAATCCAGTGGACTCTGACTAAGCAGTTGGATGATCTGGATTTTGCTGATGACTTGGCTCTTCTGTCCCATAACCGTAATCAGATGCAGGACAAATTGAAAACACTCGATGAGAGGTCACAGCAATTGGGTCTGAAAATACACAGGGAAAAGACAAAAATAATGAGAATAAATGCAGGTAATGATAACAGGGTTGAACTTGAAGAAACACCAATTCAAGATGTAGAATCATACACATATCTTGGCAGTAATATAGACAAAGTTGGAGGGACAGACAGCGATATCAAAATAAGAGTACAAAAGGCAAGAGGAGCTTTCATTGCATTGGGAAATATATGGAGATCAAGAGAAATCGGATCCAACACGAAAATAAGAATCTTCAACTCAAATGTGAAGTCAGTCCTATTGTATGGCTCGGAGACATGGAGAACAACAAAGACAACAACCAAAAAGCTACAGACTTTCATAAATGGGTGCTTGCGTAGAATAGAGGGATTAAAATGGTATGACAAGGTTACCAACGTGGAACTGATGACAAGAACTAGACAAGTGCCAGTGGAACAAGAGATGAGAAGAAGACGATGGCGATGGATAGGACACACACTGAGGAAACCTGTTGATAGCATTACAAGGCAGTCCTTGTTCTGGAACCCCCAGGGCAAGAGAGGCAGAGGAAGACCAAGAAGTACATGGAGAAGAGAGTTGGAAACAGAGGTGAAAATGATGAGGAGAACATGGAAAGAACTTGAGATGATGGCACGGGACAGGAGGACTTGGCATGTGTTTGTTGAAGGCCTATGCTCCTTTGGGAGTGGAGGGTTATGAAATGAATATTCGTGTTAGGTCCCCCATCAAAATTTTGATGTCCTTTCTTTTTATTTTTTCCAAGACATTTTGTAGTCTGGTTCAAAGGTCTTCTTTCTCAGATTCTTCTTTATCATTTGTTGGTGCATAACACTGGATGATGTTTCTTTTTGGCTGATTTAAACCCTCCTGTTATAATTCGGGGTCCCATTGCTTCCCAAAGGAACGGCAGTAGCCGATACAGTTTGGTACCAGCTGTGTGGAGAGGGGGAACATGCTGCATGGGCAACAGCTTGATCTCCATATAACTGTGCCCAAGCTCGCGCCCTGGAGAGGACACTCCAGCTTCACCCTATAGCTGTCGGCAAAACACGGGAAGTAGCAGTTACCGGTTATAAGCATTTTGCCCAATTGGCGTAGGGCATGGCGCCAGGGGCTACTTCCGACAGTGGGAGAGGTTCTAGGATCTCACTGGACAGCTACCGCCCGCTTCAAGCTGGGCAGCCCCCAGTCAATAAGGTGTTGTCCCGCCACTGTCTGCTTTCCCCATTGGGTGCATGAGGATTAGGGTCAAACCCGAACGGTGGACAGAAAACTTTGCACCAAGCAAATATCAGAATAATAAAAATAAGCAAACTCTCAGATTGGGATGCTGGAACGTCCGAACTATGTTGACTGGACTATCTGGAAACCTACAGGACGTAAACGATGTAAGGAAGACAGCCATAATTAATGATGAGCTTAAACGACTTCAGGTGGATATAGTTGCACTTCAGGAAACGCGCCTGGCGGGCTCTGGAACGGTGAGCGAGAAGGACTACACATTTTATTGGCAAGGGAAAGATCTTAATAAAGCTAGAGAACACGGAGTAGGTTTTGCGGTAAAAAAATCGCTAACTAAAATGGTTGAACCAGGCGAGAATGGATCAAACCGCCTGTTAACGCTCCGCCTGCAAACTAGCACAGGTCCCATCACCCTTGTCAGTGTGTATGCTCCTACTCTGTACTCTGCCTCAGAAGCTAAAGATGAGTTCTATGAGAATCTAGCAGCAGTCATCAAAAGCATACCTAGGCAAGAACAGCTTGTTCTCCTTGGCGACTTTAACGCTAGAGTGGGTGCCGATAATGTTTCATGGCCTTCATGTCTGGGCAGGTTTGGTATTGGCAAGATGAATGAAAATGGACAACAGCTCTTAGAGTTGTGTGTCCACCATGACCTCTGCGTGACCAACACCTACTTTCAGACAAAACCCCAGCATAAGGTGTCATGGAGACACCCACGATCCAAGCACTGGCACCAACTGGACCTGATTCTCGTCAGAAGGCCACTTCTCAGGTCTGTGCTCTCCACGCGCTCGTACCATAGTGCAGATTGTGATACAGATCACTCCTTGGTTTGCTGCAAAATCAGAGCACAACCAAGAAAACTCTATTGTGTCAGACATGAAGGGAAACCAAACATTGATACCAGCAAGATGTCAGACCCTGTCATGATCACTCAATTTACTGCGACCTTCAAGAAAGTGCTCCGTAGCCCTCAGCATGGTAATACTATTACAGAGAACTGGGAGCATCTACGGAACACCATTCAAAGTACTGCACTTGCCACCTTTGGTAAGAAAACGGCAAAGTCAAATGACTGGTTTGATGCTTCATCGGATGTGATGGCACCTGTCATTGAAGCCAAGCACAGTGCTATGAATGAATACAAACGTTCACCGAGTGCTAGAACCCTACAGATCCTGAAGGCTACGAGAAGCAAAGTTCAACAAACTGCTCGACGCTGTGCAAATGACTATTGGCTCCAGCTCAGTGAGAGCATCCAGATCGCAGCGCAAACAGGCAACATTAAACAAATGTATGACGGTATAAAGAAAGCACTTGGCCCCCAAAAAAGTAAGACGGCACAGCTAAAAACCATCAGCGGAGAGAAGCTAACCGATAAGGGTAAGCAGATGGAGAGGTGGGTCGAGCACTAATCTGAGCTTTACGCTAGAGAAAATACCGTTACGCTTGCAGCCCTTGATGCTGTCAAATGTCTGCCAACTATGGAGGAGCTGGATGCCAAACCAACATTAGAGGAACTCAGCAAGGCCATTGATAGCTTGGCCTCTGGCAAAGCACCAGGCAGTGATGTTACTCCTCCTGATTTAATCAAATGCTGCAAGAGCACGCTATTACATCCCCTGCATAGGATGCTGTGCCAGTGCTGGGAAGAGACAACTATTCCTCAAGACATGCGAGATGCCAGGATTGTAACACTATATAAAAATAAAGGAGACATAAGTGATTGCAATAACTACAGAGGCATCTCTCTTCTTAGTATTGTTGGTAAGGTTTTTGCCAAAGTCATCTTAATGCGACTACACAAGTTACCAGAGCGCATATATCCATAATCACAGTGCGGATTCCGAGCTGGTAGATCAACAACAGACATGATCTTCTCTCTCCGCCAGCTTCAGGAAAAATCAAGAGAGCAGAAAAGGCCTTTATATATCGCCTTTATAGACCTCACAAAAGCATTCGACCTGGTTAGTAGGGATGGACTCTTCAAAATCCTCCTGAAAATAGGCTGCCCTTCTAAAATGCTGGAAATGATAAAGTCATTCCATGACGACATGAAGGGAACAGTCCAATATGCTGGAAGCACGTCACAGCCCTTTGACATACGAAGTGGCGTTAAACAAGGCTGTGTTCTGGCTCCGACCCTCTTCGGGATCTTCTTTGCCCTACTCTTGAAACATGCTTTCAGAGATGCAACTGAAGGAATATGCCTTCACACTAGGTCAGATGGCCGTCTGTTTAATCTTTCAAGGCTGAGGGGAAAAACAAAAATCAGAAGGGTCACTATAACAGACTTGTTGTTCGCTGATGATGCTGCAGTCGTCACTCAAAGCCAACAGGAGCTTCAGAACTTGATGAATCGCTTCACTGAAGCATGCAAGGACTTTGGCCTCACAATAAGTCTAAAGAAAACGAATGTGCTGAGTCAGGATGCGGGTGCTGCACCAGTTATCACTATCGATAACTATGAATTGGCAGTGGTGCATCACTTCACATACCTAGGGTCTACCATTGTCGTGGAATATTCTAATCCACATATATAAATTATTAGGTAAATATGAAGCCTAACAAATAAAATTAATAAAGAGAAGAGCAATGGAAAAATAACAGTGCTGTCACAAAGAATGTACTCGAAATCCCCCTTGTTTTCTGCTACGTCTGCAAATTGTAACGCTTTCACGTTGATATTAAAGGCCTTCTGCAACATACACGCGTTTCCCAAACACACAATAAAATGTGCTGCCTTTCTAAGAAAAACCTTGAAATATGCAAGTTGACCTAAATTTTAAATTCCATTCATGTCTTTTTCTACACTATGTTACCAAGATCAAAAGACAGATGGACTAAAGGATAGCGAGAAGGGAGAGGCAGAAAGCCGAACACTAAACACGCGTCTCGCTATTAATGCCACCCCCAACCCGCGTCGCGCGATACACAATTACTACTATCACGCGTGTTAGGCTACAAGCACTAACTTTTTCGGACGGACAGTGATAAATTCACTACCCATCCCAGAGTTAGGTTTATAAATCCTGAAAAACTCTTATTAGAAAAGATAACATTAGATGGGTTTACGGTTGAAAACATAACAGTACCCAGACAGCACATCTTCGAAACAGGAGGTAGAAAATACATATTTTGAACGCAGCCACGTAGCTCTTTTAAATTTGGATATTTGGGTTCCTTAGGGCTTGCTGACAAAGAATATGTAAAACGTTACGCAAATAGTCCAGGAATTAATAAATTATACCCAAAATAAAATAGTGGGGATGCCTGACAGCATGGAATCATTTCTGCTCATAAAATTTTTTTATAACGTGTTTGAAAAAAATCTTACGTTACAGAATTAGCCTACCATGTAAACTCCAAATTGATTGGAGCGCAACAAATGAAAGACTAACCACGATTGGTCGGGCTATAAATACTATCTTGGTTGTTAGGGAGACGTAGGAAGGTAACATTTTTTCAAACACTTGTCGAAACGGGGCCTCATTGGCTAGACTCGCTGATATACTCACTTAGGAGCGTTAGTTCGAAACCACTTGTTTAAATAAGCTTGATAAAGCATCAGTGCGTTGAAGCCAGCTCATATTTGTGTTAAATAAAAGCCTGGAACATAAGCAGATGGGAATTTGTGCCAGTAAATGTGCCAGAATTCATTGCTAATCAACGTATCTGTGTTTATTCTATGAATTGTGGTAAGCTTGAACCATTCAGTATCTTTTAATGAAAATTGAATGTAAATTGTTAATTTATGCCTGTATATATATGTGTAGTTCAGTGGCAAACAGGAGATAAAGCCTATAATGCTCCAGCCTGAACAGAGGGTGTCGGAGGGAAGTAAAACGGCATGGAATGGCCAAATAGTACACTGACACCTGGATGATTGACTAGAAAGAAATAATGCTGGAAGTGCAGAGGCGTGGTAACCATTAAGGAGGTAAATACTGGTATAAAGTATTTCAGATGAAGCTGACAGTTGGCCTAACGCTCTGAACTCAATGTTTGTGTTGTATTGTGCTCAGTGTAGAACTAGAGTATCAATTAGTTATGAAGTAGAAGGTACATCCTTCTTGTTTTCAGGGACCGTGGTCTTGATGGTACTGAGCAGCACCTGGTCAGAGCTTTGCTGAATCCAGAGTCGGACAGCATACTCCTTGGTCTTTTTAGCTATCAGTGAGGTGTCTCCAGAGCCCAGAGGAGAATTCGAGCAGAGGAGTCCTTTCCTGCCGCCATCACGCAAGATAAGCTGATTTGGCCAGCTGAGCTCAACATTATGTCCCCTCATCTTGAAATGACTTTGTAAAAATAACATTCAGAGGGGAATTTAATTGTCTTAATATCAGGAACTGAGAACATCTCCAATACTAGTCCCAAAAGACAAACTATTGAAGTCATGATGACAAATACCAACAGAGCTTGAACAAAACAAAACCAGTATTACCTCATATTACCACTACACAACTGACACACATAGGATATTTTAATAATATATGTCACTACAATATTCATATTGATAAAGTCTGTACATATACTTGTAATTAAAATTGATTGTGATTCCTGGTTCCTTTGTATTTGAATCAGGACACATATACCTTTATGATAACCATGAATACATATTGTTATTTGAAAAGTTATCAGTGACTCCTTAAGATATTCTCATAGAGTGTTATATGTATGTGAGTGTCACAGTGTTGTCAAGAGTAGTGGATTAAATTAAATTGTTTATCTGTCTGTTGTTGTGACTTACACTTCATCATACACATACCCTAGACACATAACGTAGTCATCACACTATTCCAGAATAATTCTGACTGAGATATATAGATATGTGGTAGCAAGTAAGGTTATCTATAATACACTACTCTTAATAGATATAGATACCTTCACAGCTGATCTCAGTCAGTACACTAAGTCCCCTATAAATATTTATAACATCCCACTTCACCACATATATTGGGGTCTCGCTCTTGGGCTTTTGAATCTTTCCCTATTAAAAATATTGGGGGTAATTCACTTCAGGGAATATAAGAATTAAAAGGTATCCTTGGGTGGAATTAAATAAGGTTGAGCTCACGGTGCCTGTGTTGTCCATTAGATATATTTAGAGATTAAATTGTTGGTTAGACATTGTAGAAATTTACCTGATAGACAATGGCGGACCTGGCCAAGTTTCGATCTGCTGCTGTTCAGACTGCAAAAGAGTTAGGATTAGATGGGCAAGTTATGGTTGCCTATGTCACTACGGAATGTGACAAATTTATTGAACGCGAAGAAAGAAGATTAGAAAAAGAGGCCGAAAGAAAGTTAGAGGCTGAGACTAAGAGGTTGCAGATTGAGGCTGAGGCTAAGAAATTGGAAGCAGAAAGAGAAGACAAAAGATTAGCTGCAGAAAGAGAAGAGAAGAGATTAGCTGCAGAGAGGGAAGCAGAAAAGGAGGAGAAAAGATTACAAAGGGAACATGAGTTACGACTAAGGGAGTTTGAGTTTCAAGGCCATGCTCCTGAAAATGGTGCCAGCCCCTTTGCCTCTGATGCTACGGTTACTCAAGGAGCCTCAACCTCAGCTATGAACTTTCATTTAGATCATTTTGTTGAGAAAGACGATGATATTGAGAGCTATATAAATAGGTATGAACTATTAGCTACCACGTATGGGTTAGAGAGAGAAAGGTGGAGCTTAAAGTTATCTCAGGGACTTCGTGGGGCAGCTTATGAAGTTTTTGCAAAAATGAGCAGAGGTGATCAGGAAAATTATGACATGCTAAAGCAGGCTCTTTTGTTAAGGTATGAAAAGAATGCAGAATTTTATAGGAAAAAATTTAGGAATGCTAAACTACTGTCAGGTGAAACCTATCACCAGTTCTCTGCACGAATAGAGACATACTTGGAGAAATGGACTTCTCTGGGGAAAACCCAAGATCTTAAGGAAATGGTCCTTATAGAGCAATTAAGAGAGTCCATGGCTCCAGACCTGAGAAAGTTTCTCATGGAACAAGGTGCAGAGAGGCTGGGTGAGTTGCTAAATGTTGCTGAAAGGTATCAAGCAGCTCAAGCAGAGGTAACAGGTAATAAAAAGAAACAAGTGGATAACTTTAGGGCACCACAGAACTTTAATAAATTTGATCCTAGGGATCAAAATAAAGGTAAGCACCAATTTGATAGGCCACGGTATGAAAATAAAAATAAATTCCCACAATTCGATGAAAGGAAATATGATGAAAGAAAATCTTTCAACCAAGGAAAAAGGTGGTGTAAAAATTGTCAGATGGACAATCATGACACTGACCGTTGCAGAAGGAAACCTGTGTATATGGCAACCCTTCAGGTCAGGTCGACCTCAAGACAGGAGGAGGATATTATGTTGGATACCACTCCAGAAGAGATGAGGAAGGCACAGGCTGGGGATAAAACACTCAAGCCTTGTTTCAGAAAATTGTCAACTTGTCATACAACTCCAGGCAAGGGAGATTTTTACATGAAAAACAAGTTGATGTATAGGAAGACTGGAGCTAGATCCAAAGGTCACGGACAGCTGGTACTTCCTAAAAGATATAGGGCAGACTTAATAAGGAGCCTACATGTGAAACCAGATGGGGACCATGAGAAAATAGGTACCATCATTCAAAAGGTGGCTCACAATTATTATTGGCCCAAAGCAAGATGGGACATTGAGAATTTTGTAGAAAGGTGTAGCATAGCACATGAGGGAACACCCACAAGTGGGAACATGGATCAGGACCTGGACACGCCACGGGGCAAAATTAGGCCTGATAATAAAAAGAAATATAAATTTGAAAAAGTGGACCAAATGGAATGGGAAGCCCCTTTTCACGGACAAGCTTCACTTAACTGTTTTACAATGGCCACTATGCGGAGAGTGCAAAAAGATGTCTTACCCCAGGATAAGCCGAAAATCCCTCAATCGGACTTAAACAAACTGGAGGAAGAGGATGTAGGGAGGAAATCTCTCATCAAGAATTTTAAGTGGGGAGAAAGCCCCAAAAGAATTGGTAGCGGTCGTTTTGTGAATGATAATTCTGGGAGGAAAAATCATCACTATAAAGCTTCGAGTGGAAGAGACCATACCGGTGCATGGACAAATAGGTCCACACAATTAAAGGTCCATATGTAGCTATGTTAAGAACGTGGACTGATGAAAAGGCAGAGGAAAACATTACATCTTCATACCAATATGTGAATGAGCTGACCACTCGGTTAAAAACTGGCTGGAAACTTGCCAATGAAAATTTGAAACAAGCCAGGAAGAAACATGCTGCCTATTATAACAGGAAGGCGAAAGACAGAAATTTGGCTGTGGGAGAGAAAGTACTGCTTCTTTTGCCTGGGAGTCAGAATAAGTTACAAATTGGATGGCAGGGTCCATATACAGTTCTAGAGAAGGTGTCTAGAACAAATTATAAGATAGATAAGAAGGGGAAAGAAAAAATCTATCATGTGAATCTCCTGAAGAAATATTTGGAAAGAGAACATCAGGAAGAGACACACTTGTTGACCTTGTCCATCGCCATGGAGATGAAAAAGGAACCACTTTCATCATTTGAATATCCATTACACCCCTGTGAGACAGCAGCACAGGTGAAAATCAGTACACATTTAACGAAAACTCAGAAAGAGAGAGTGCAACAGGTTCTAAATAATCATGCAGAGGTGTTAACAGACCGACCAGGGCATACAAACCTATTGGAATATGATATGAAACTAATAGACTCCACACCTGTCTGTATGAAACCATATTCGATTCCGTTTGCTAAGGAGAAAGCTTTGAAGGAAGAGATAGACTATCTATTGAAGGAAGGAATTATTTCGCACAGTGAGTCTTCGTATAGTTCCGGTGTTGTACTCTTAAGGAAGCCCTCTGGAGAACATAGACTCTGTATAGATTACAGGAGACTGAATGCTATTACAGAAGGACAGGTGGATCCATTGCCGGATACAAATCAGCTGTTTGCCAGACTAAATAAAGCTAAATATTTCTCAAAAGTGGATCTGAGTAAAGGATACTATCAGATTCCAGTAAAGCCTGAGGTTAGACCATACCTAGCTTTTAGTACCTCAGAAGGACACTATGAGTTTAATAGATTGCCATTTGGATTGAAGAATGCGCCTAGTGTCTTCTCTAGAATGATGAGAAAATTATTGGATCCTCTGAATAATCCCTGTATAACAAATTTTATGGATGATATCCTTATAGCAACAGAAACATTTGAGGAACACATTGACTCTCTGAACATGCTGTTTAATCGACTTAGGGAGGCAAATTTAACAGCCCGACCAACCAAATGTTGCGTTGGATGTAAAGAATTGGAATTTTTGGGACACACAGTTTATCAGGGAAACATGACCCCTGACCCAAAGAATTTAGAGAAACTACAGAAAGCCCCGAGACCACAAACCAAGAAGGACGTGAGATCCTTTGTCTCATTATGTGGTTTCTACCAGAAGTATATCAAAAACTTTAATTCCATATGTGCACCGTTAACTGAATTGACACGTAAAGGACATCCAGATCGCATTACATGGACACCACAATGTGAAATGACTTACCAAGAATTGAAGGAAAAGCTCACAAGTAAACCCATTTTGAAATTACCTGACTTAAGTCAAGAATTCATAGTAAGGACGGATGCAAGTAATATTGGGTTAGGTGCAACTCTACTACAGAAATCAGATGCATTGGATGGGGAATTAAGCCCAGTGGCATATGCTAGCAGAAAGTTGAATAAAGCTGAAATCAACTACTCAACTAGCGAAAAAGAATGTCTTGCAGTAATATGGGCGATAAAGAAATTCAATATTTATCTATATGGGAAGGCATTTAAGTTGCAAACAGACCACAAACCTTTATCGTTTCTAGCACAGGCTAGGCATGAGAACTCCAGGTTACTCCGATGGTCTTTACTTTTGGCTCCATATAATTTTAGCATTGAGTATATATCTGGAAAAACCAATTTGGGAGCGGATTTTTTAAGCCGCCATCCGTGTGATGAGAATCACCGTAAACCCCAGAACTAATAATAAATTTCTCTATGTGTATATAGAATAAAGGACTGACATATAATGTCTGTTTTAAGAGGGGAGGTGTCGTGGAATATTCTAATCCACATATATAAATTATTAGGTAAATATGAAGCCTAACAAATAAAATTAATAAAGAGAAGAGCAATGGAAAAATAACAGTGCTGTCACAAAGAATGTACTCGAAATCCCCCTTGTTTTCTGCTTCGTCTGCAAATTGTAACGCTTTCACGTTGATATTAAAGGCCTTCTGCAGCATACACGCGTTTCCCAAACACACAATAAAATGTGCTGCCTTTCTAAGAAAAACCTTGAAATATGCAAGTTGACCTAAATTTTAAATTCCATTCATGTCTTTTTCTACACTATGTTACCAAGATCAAAAGACAGATGGACTAAAGGATAGCGAGAAGGGAGAGGCAGAAAGCCGAACACTAAACACGCGTCGCGCGCGTCGCGCGATACACAATTACTACTATCACGCGTGTTAGGCTACAAGCACTAACTTTTTCGGACGGACAGTGATAAATTCACTACCCATCCCAGAGTTAGGTTTATAAATCATAAAAAACGCTTATTAGGAAAGATAACAATAGATGGGTTTACGGTTGAAAACATAACAGTACCCAGACAGCACATCTTCGAAACAGGAGGTAGAAAATACATATTTTGAACGCAGCCACGTAGCTCTTTTAAATTTGGATATTTGGGTTCCTTAGGGCTTGCTGACAAAGAATATGTAAAACGTTACGCAAATAGTCCAGGAATTAATAAATTATAACCAAAATAAAATAGTGGGGATGCCTGACAACATGGAATCATTTCTGCTCATAAAATTTTTTTATAACGTGTTTGAAAAAATCTTACGTTACAGAAATAGCCTACCATGTAAACTCCAAATTGATTGGAGCGCAACAAATGAAAGACTAACCACGATTGGTCGGGCTATAAATACTATCTTGGTTGTTAGGGAGACGTAGGAAGGTAACATTTTTTCAAACACTTGTCGAAACGGGGCCTCATTGGCTAGACTCGCTGATATACTCACTTAGGAGCGTTAGTTCGAAACCACTTGTTTAAATAAGCTTGATAAAGCATCAGTGCGTTGAAGCCAGCTCATATTTGTGTTAAATAAAAGCCTGGAACATAAGCAGATGGGAATTTGTGCCAGTAAATGTGCCAGAATTCATTGCTAATCAACGTATCTGTGTTTATTCTATGAATTGTGGTAAGCTTGAACCATTCAGTATCTTTTAATGAAAATTGAATGTAAATTGTTAATTTATGCCTGTATATATATGTGTAGTTCAGTGGCAAACAGGAGATAAAGCCTATAATGCTCCAGCCTGAACAGAGGGTGTCGGAGGGAAGTAAAACGGCATGGAATGGCCAAATAGTACACTGACACCTGGATGATTGACTAGAAAGAAATAATGCTGGAAGTGCAGAGGCGTGGTAACCATTAAGGAGGTAAATACTGGTATAAAGTATTTCAGATGAAGCTGACAGTTGGCCTAACGCTCTGAACTCAATGTTTGTGTTGTATTGTGCTCAGTGTAGAACTAGAGTATCAATTAGTTATGAAGTAGAAGGTACATCCTTCTTGTTTTCAGGGACCGTGGTCTTGATGGTACTGAGCAGCACCTGGTCAGAGCTTTGCTGAATCCAGAGTCGGACAGCATACTCCTTGGTCTTTTTAGCTATCAGTGAGGTGTCTCCAGAGCCCAGAGGAGAATTCGAGCAGAGGAGTCCTTCCCTGCCGCCATCACGCAAGATAAGCTGATTTGGCCAGCTGAGCTCAACATTATGTCCCCTCATCTTGAAATGACTTTGTAAAAATAACATTCAGAGGGGAATTTAATTGTCTTAATATCAGGAACTGAGAACATCTCCAATACTAGTCCCAAAAGACAAACTATTGAAGTCATGATGACAAATACCAACAGAGCTTGAACAAAACAAAACCAGTATTACCTCATATTACCACTACACAACTGACACACATAGGATATTTTAATAATATATGTCACTACAATATTCATATTGATAAAGTCTGTACATATACTTGTAATTAAAATTGATTGTGATTCCTGGTTCCTTTGTATTTGAATCAGGACACATATACCTTTATGATAACCATGAATACATATTGTTATTTGAAAAGTTATCAGTGACTCCTTAAGATATTCTCATAGAGTGTTATATGTATGTGAGTGTCACAGTGTTGTCAAGAGTAGTGGATTAAATTAAATTGTTTATCTGTCTGTTGTTGTGACTTACACTTCATCATACACATACCCTAGACACATAACGTAGTCATCACACTATTCCAGAATAATTCTGACTGAGATATATAGATATGTGGTAGCAAGTAAGGTTATCTATAATACACTACTCTTAATAGATATAGATACCTTCACAGCTGATCTCAGTCAGTACACTAAGTCCCCTATAAATATTTATAACATCCCACTTCACCACAACCATCAATGACAAACTCTCATTGGATACAGAAATCGACAGCCGCATTGGCAAACTGCAGCTACCTTTGCCCGCCTCACATCGCGTGTTTGGGGAAACTCCAAACTCACAATGAAGACCAAAGCTGCGGTATATAATGCCTGCGTCACCAGCACACTCCTATATGGCAGCGAGACCTGGACGACTGTGGTGAAGTGGGATGTTATAAATATTTATAGGGGACTTAGTGTACTGACTGAGATCAGCTGTGAAGGTATATATATCTAATAAGAGTAGTGTATTATATATAACCTTACTTGCTGCCACATATGTATACCTCAGTCAGAATTATTCTGGAATAGTGTGATGACTACGTTATATGTCTAGGGTATGTGTATGATGAAGTGGAAGTCAAAACAACAACAGACAGATAAACAATTTAATTTATTCCACTACACTTGACAACACTGTGACACTCACATACATAAAACACTCTACAAGGATATCTTAAAGGAGTCACTGATAACTTTTCAAATAACAATATGTATTCATTGCTGTCATGAAGGTATATGTGTCCTGATTCAAATACAAAGGGAACCAGGAATCACAATCAATTTTAATTACAAGTTATATGTACAGAATTTATCAATATGAATATTGTAGTGATATATATTATTAAAAGTATCCTATGTGTGTCAGTTGTGTAGTAGTAATATGAGGTAATACTGGTTTTGTTTTGTTCAAGCTCTGTTGGTATTTGTCATCATGACTTCAATAGTTTGTCTTTATTGGAACTAGTATTGGAGATGTTCTCAGTTCCTGATATTAAAACAATTTAATTCCCCTCTTAATGTTATTTTTACAATGTCATTTTAAGATGGGGGTACATAATGTTGAGCTCAGCTGTCCACATCAGCTTATCTTGCGTGATGGCGGCAGGAAGAGACTCCTCTGCTCGATTTCTCCCCTGGGCTCTGGAGACACCTCACTGATAGCTAAATGGACCAAGGAGTATGCTGTCCGACTCTGGATTCAGCAAAGCTCTGACCAGGTGCTGCTCAATACCATAAGACCACGGTCCCTGAAAACAAGAAGGATGTACCTTCTACTTCATAACTAATTGATACTCTAGTTCTACACTGAGCACAATACATCACAAACATTGAGTTCAGAGCTTTAGGCCAACTGTCAGCTTCATCTGAAATACTTTATACCAGTATTTCCCTCCCTAATGGTTACTACGCCTCTGCAATTCCAGCATTATTTCTTTCTAGTCAATCATCTAGGTGTCAGTGTACTGTTTGGCCATTCCATGCCGTTTTACTTTCCTCCGACACCTTCTGTTCAGGCTGGAGCATTATAGGCTTTACATCATGTTTGCTACTGAACTACACATATATACAGGCATAAATTAACAATTCACATTCAATTTTCATTAAAAGATACTGAATGTTTCAAGCTTACCACAATTCATGGAAATAAACACAGATACGTTGACTAGCAATGAATTCTGGCACAAATACTGGCACAAATTCCCATCTGCTTATGTTCCAGGCTTTTATTTAGCAAAAATATGAGCTGGCTTCAACGCACTGTTGCTTTATCAAGCTTATTTGAACTAGTGGTCTCGAACTAACGCTCCTAAGTGATTATATCAGCGAGTCTGGCCAATGGAGCCACGTTTCGACAAGTGTTTGAAAAAATTTTACCTTCCTACGTCTCCCCTAACAACCAAGGATAGCATTTATAGTCCGACTAATCGTGTTTAGCCTTACATATCATTCCAGCCAATCAGTTCAAATGTAACTTGTGGCCCATTTCCCGTACAATGGTGGTTTAAAAAATCTACCACTGAGCGATTCTGATTTTGGGTGTTGTCTGACAGCACCATCATTTTATTTTGGCTATAACTTGTTAATTCCTAGACTATTTGCGTAACGTTTTACATATTCTTTGTCAGCAAGCCCTAAGGAACCCAAATATACAAATTTAAAAGAGCTAAGTGGCTGCGTTCAAAATATGCAATTTCTTCTACCTCCTGTTTCGAAGATGTGCTGTCTGGGTACTGTAATGTTTTCAAACGTAAACCCATCTATTGTCATCTTTCCTAATAAGAGTTTTTCAGGATTTAAAAACCTAACTCTGGGAAGGGTAGTGAATTTTATCACTGTCCGTCTGAAAAAAATTTAGTGCATGTGGCCTTACACGCGTGATAGTAGTAATTGTGTATCGCGCGACGCGTGTTGCATGCGTTCCTGATTTTCAGCCCTCCCTCTCTCTTTCTATTTGAGTCCATCTGTTCGTTCGTTTTGGTAACGTAGTATAATTAATGTTAGGATTAATTTAGGTCATTACGCAGTGTGCCTCTCAATGTTTTTCTCAGAAATGCAATACCCGTTTTAATGTGTTGTGGAAACGCTTGTATTTATGCAGTGGCTTATATTTAACGTGGAAACGTTACAATTTGCAGACGAAGCATAAAACAAAGGGGGATTTCGAGTACATTCTTTGTGACAGCACTGTTATTTTACCATTGCTCTTTTCTTTATTAAATTTATTTGTTAGGCTTTATATTTACCTTTTAATTTATATATGTGGATTAGAATATTTCACGACACCTCCCCTCTTAAAACAGACATCCCATGTCAGTCCTTTATTCTATATACACATAGATAAATGTAAGTCAACTTGACTTTACTCTGCTGTGGTGCTATCATGGTTTTATGTAGTTGGGTCCATTCAGAGTAGGCACTACTCATGAAATCTGCCTCAGACTTCTACAACCAATAATATATTTCGGTTATGTTACTGAACAGCCGCAAGTGTGAGTGCTTGTCTTAATGCTGCTTCGCAACCCGTATTCACCATTTCTCTTCTCTGAGTCTGCGCAATGACATGTCCAGAGAACATTATATTTCCCTCAAAATGTACGTTATGAGGAGATAACATATACCTGGTGATAGCAGAGTTTTAGTAGTGGATCCCATAATCTTCTTATTATCCTGTATGAAACATTCGGAATATCCTCAATCAAAGAGGCAACTCAGGGATTCATTACGTTCCTCCGAAATGTTTACATCCAACAATTTTCTCATCATTCTAGAGAAGACACTAGGCGCATTCTTCAATCCAAATGGCAATCTATTAAACTCATAGTGTCCTTCTGAGGTACTAAAAGCTAGGTATGGTCTAACCTCAGGCTTTACTGGAATCTGATAGTATCCTTTACTCAAATCCACTTTTGAGAAATATTTAGCTTTATGTAGTCTGGCAAACAGCTGATTTGTATCCGGCAATGGATCCACCTGTCCTTCTGTAATAGCATTCAGTCTCCTGTAATCTATACAGAGTCTATGTTCTCCAGAGGGCTTCCTTAAGAGTACAACACCGGAACTATACGAAGATTCACTGTGCGAAATAATTCCTTCCTTCAACAGATAGTCTATCTCTTCCTTCAAAGCTTTCTCCTTAGCAAACGGAATCGAATATGGTTTCATACAGACAGGTGTGGGGTCTATCAGTTTCATATCATATTCCAATAGGTTTGTATGCCCTGGTCGGTCTGTTAACACCTCTGCATGATTATTTAGAACCTGTTGCACTCTCTCTTTCTGAGTTTTCGTTAAATGTGTACTGATTTTCACCTGTGCTGCTGTCTCACAGGGGTGTAATGGATACTCAAATGATGAAAGTGGTTCCTTTTTCATCTCCATGGCGATGGACAAGGTCAACAAGTGTGTCTCTTCCTGATGTTCTCTTTCCAAATATTTCTTCAGGAGATTCACATGATAGATTTTTTCTTTCCCCTTCTTATCTATCTTATAATGTGTTCTAGACACCTTCTCTAGAACTGTATATGGACCCTGCCATCCAATTTGTAACTTATTCTGACTCCCGGGCAAAAGAAGCAGTACTTTCTCTCCCACAGCCAAATTTCTGTCTTTCGCCTTCCTGTTATAATAGGCAGCATGTTTCTTCCTGGCTTGTTTCAAATTTTCATTGGCAAGTTTCCAGCCAGTTTTGAAACGAGTGGTCAGCTCATTCACATATTGGTATGAAGATGTAATGTTTTCCTCTGCCTTTTCATCAGTCCACGTTCTTAACAAAGCTACATATGGACCTTTAATTTTGTGGACCTATTTGTCCATGCACCGGTATAGTCTCTTCCACTCGAAGCTCTATAGTGATGATTTTTCTTCCCAGAATTATCATGCACAAAACGACCGCTACCAATTCTTTTCTTGGGGCTTTCTCCCCACTTAAAATTCTTGATGAGAGATTTCCTCTCTACATCCTCTTCCTCCAGTTTGTTTAAGTCCGATTGAGGGATTTTCGGCTTATCCTGGGGTAAGACATCTGTTTGCACTCTCCGCATAGTGGCCATTGTAAAACAGTTAAGTGAAGCTTGTCCGTGAAAAGGGGCTTCCCATTCCATTTGGTCCACTTTATCAAATTTATATTTCTTTTTATTATCAGGCCTAATTTTGCCCCGTGGCGTGTCCAGGTCCTGATCCATGTTCCCACTTGTGGGTGTTCCCTCATGTGCTATGCTACACCTTTCTACAAAATTCTCAATGTCCCATCTTGCTTTGGGCCAATAATAATTGTGAGCCACCTTTTGAATGATGGTACCTATCTTCTCATGGTCCCCATCTGGTTTCACATGTAGGCTCCTTATTAAGTCTGCCCTATATCTTTTAGGAAGTACCAGTTGTCCCTGACCTTTGGATCTAGCTCCAGTCTTCCTATACATCAACTTGTTTTTCATGTAAAAATCTCCCTTGCCTGGAGTTGTATGACAAGTTGACAATTTTCTGAAACAAGGCTTGAGTGTTTTATCCCCAGCCTGTGCCTTCCTCATCTCTTCTGGAGTGGTATCCAACATAATATCCTCCTCCTGTCTTGAGGTCGACCTGACCTGAAGGGTTGCCATATACACAGGTTTCCTTCTGCAACGGTCAGTGTCATGATTGTCCATCTGACAATTCTTACACCACCTTTTTCCTTGGTTGAAAGATTTTCTTTCATCATATTTCCTTTCATCGAATTGTGGGAATTTATTTTTATTTTCATACCGTGGCCTATCAAACTGGTGCTTACCTTTGTTTTGATCCCTAGGATCAAATTTATTAAAGTTCTGTGGTGCCCTAAAGTTATCCACTTGTTTCTTTTTATTACCTGTTACCTCTGCTTGAGCTGCTTGATACCTTTCAGCAACATTTAGCAACTCACCCAGCCTCTCTGCACCTTGTTCCATGAGAAACTTTCTCAGGTCTGGAGCCATGGACTCTCTTAATTGCTCTATAAGGACCATTTCCTTAAGATCTTGGGTTTTCCCCAGAGAAGTCCATTTCTCCAAGTATGTCTCTATTCGTGCAGAGAACTGGTGATAGGTTTCACCTGACAGTAGTTTAGCATTCCTAAATTTTTTCCTATAAAATTCTGCATTCTTTTCATACCTTAACAAAAGAGCCTGCTTTAGCATGTCATAATTTTCCTGATCACCTCTGCTCATTTTTGCAAAAACTTCATAAGCTGCCCCACGAAGTCCTTGAGATAACTTTAAGCTCCACCTTTCTCTCTCTAACCCATACGTGGTAGCTAATAGTTCATACCTATTTAGGTAGCTCTCTATATCATCGTCTTTCTCAACAAAATGATCTAAATGAAAATTCATAGCTGAGGTTGAGGCTCCTTGGCTAGCAGTGGCATCAGAGGCAAAGGGACTGGCACCATTTTCAGGAGCATGGCCTTGAAACTCAAACTCCCTTAGTCGTAACTCATGTTCCCTTTGTAATCTTTTATCTTCTGCTTCCCTTTCTGCAGCTAATTTCTTCTCTTCCCTTTCTGCAGTCAATCTTCTTTCTTCTGCTTCCCTTTCTGCAGCTAATTTCTTCTCTTCCCTTTCTGCAGTCAATCTTCTTTCTTCTGCTTCCCTTTCTGCAGCTAATTTCTTCTCTTTCCTTTCTGCAGCCAATCTTTTGTCTTCTCTTTCTGCTTCCAATTTCTTAGCCTCAGCCTCAATCTGCAACCTCTTAGTCTCAGCCTCAGCCTCAAATTGTAACCTCTTAATTTCCCTTTCAGCCTCTAACTTTCTTTCGGCTTCAAACCTTCTTTCTTCGCGTTCAATAAATTTGTCACATTCCGTAGTGACATAGGCAACCATAACTTGCCCATCTAATCCTAACTCTTTTGCAGTCTGAACAGCAGCAGATCGAAATTTGGCCAGGTCCGCCATTGTCTATCAGGTAAATTTATACAATGTCTAACCAACAATTCAATCTCTAAATATATATCTAATGGACAACACAGGCACCGTGAGCTCAACCTTATTTAATTCCACCCAAGGATACCTTTTAATTCTTATATTCCCTGAAGTGAATTACCCCCAATATTTGTAATAGGGAAAGATTCAAAATCCCAAGAGCGAGACCCCAATATATGTGGTGAAGTGG
Organism: Oreohelix idahoensis; assembly: GCA_024509875.1. Classification (NCBI taxonomy): domain Eukaryota; kingdom Metazoa; phylum Mollusca; class Gastropoda; order Stylommatophora; family Oreohelicidae; genus Oreohelix; species Oreohelix idahoensis. The sequence goes on along the minus strand of JAMPIV010001848.1, from coordinate 1,263,502 downwards.
GATGTTATAAATATTTATAGGGGACTTAGTGTACTGACTGAGATCAGCTGTGAAGGTATATATATCTAATAAGAGTAGTGTATTATATATAACCTTACTTGCTGCCACATATGTATACCTCAGTCAGAATTATTCTGGAATAGTGTGATGACTACGTTATATGTCTAGGGTATGTGTATGATGAAGTGTAAGTCAAAACAACAACAGACAGATAAACAATTTAATTTATTCCACTACACTTGACAACACTGTGACACTCACATACATAAAACACTCTACAAGGATATCTTAAAGGAGTCACTGATAACTTTTCAAATAACAATATGTATTCATTGCTGTCATGAATGTATATGTGTCCTGATTCAAATACAAAGGGAACCAGGAATCACAATCAATTTTAATTACAAGTTATATGTACAGAATTTATCAATATGAATATTGTAGTGACATATATTATTAAAAGTATCCTATGTGTGTCAGTTGTGTAGTAATATGAGGTAATACTGGTTTTGTTTTGTTCAAGCTCTGTTGGTATTTGTCATCATGACTTCAATAGTTTGTCTTTATTGGAACTAGTATTGGAGATGTTCTCAGTTCCTGATATTAAAACAATTTAATTCCCCTCTTAATGTTATTTTTACAATGTCATTTTAAGATGGGGGTACATAATGTTGAGCTCAGCTGTCCACATCAGCTTATCTTGCGTGATGGCGGCAGGAAGAGACTCCTCTGCTCGATTTCTCCCCTGGGCTCTGGAGACACCTCACTGATAGCTAAATGGACCAAGGAGTATGCTGTCCGACTCTGGATTCAGCAAAGCTCTGACCAGGTGCTGCTCAATACCATAAGACCACGGTCCCTGAAAACAAGAAGGATGTACCTTCTACTTCATAACTAATTGATACTCTAGTTCTACACTGAGCACAATACATCACAAACATTGAGTTCAGAGCGTTAGGCCAACTGTCAGCTTCATCTGAAATACTTTATACCAGTATTTCCCTCCCTAATGGTTACTGCGCCTCTGCAATTCCAGCATTATTTCTTTCTAGTCAATCATCTAGGTGTCAGTGTACTGTTTGGCCATTCCATGCCGTTTTACTTTCCTCCGACACCTTCTGTTCAGGCTGGAGCATTATAGGCTTTACATCATGTTTGCTACTGAACTACACATATATACAGGCATAAATTAACAATTCACATTCAATTTTCATTAAAAGATACTGAATGTTTCAAGCTTACCACAATTCATGGAAATAAACACAGATACGTTGACTAGCAATGAATTCTGGCACAAATACTGGCACAAATTCCCATCTGCTTATGTTCCAGGCTTTTATTTAGCAAAAATATGAGCTGGCTTCAACGCACTGTTGCTTTATCAAGCTTATTTGAACTAGTGGTCTCGAACTAACGCTCCTAAGTGATTATATCAGCGAGTCTGGCCAATGGAGCCACGTTTCGACAAGTGTTTGAAAAAATTTTACCTTCCTACGTCTCCCCTAACAACCAAGGATAGCATTTATAGTCCGACTAATCGTGTTTAGCCTTACATATCATTCCAGCCAATCAGTTCAAATGTAACTTGTGGCCCATTTCCCGTACAATGGTGGTTTAAAAAATCTACCACTGAGCGATTCTGATTTTGGGTGTTGTCTGACAGCACCATCATTTTATTTTGGCTATAACTTGTTAATTCCTAGACTATTTGCGTAACGTTTTACATATTCTTTGTCAGCAAGCCCTAAGGAACCCAAATATACAAATTTAAAAGAGCTAAGTGGCTGCGTTCAAAATATGCAATTTCTTCTACCTCCTGTTTCGAAGATGTGCTGTCTGGGTACTGTAATGTTTTCAAACGTAAACCCATCTATTGTCATCTTTCCTAATAAGAGTTTTTCAGGATTTAAAAACCTAACTCTGGGAAGGGTAGTGAATTTTATCACTGTCCGTCTGAAAAAAAGTTAGTGCATGTGGCCTTACACACGTGATAGTAGTAATTGTGTATCGCGCGACGCGTGTTGCATGCGTTCCTGATTTTCAGCCCTCCCTCTCTCTTTCTATTTGAGTCCATCTGTTCGTTCGTTTTGGGTAACGTAGTATAATTAATGTTAGGATTAATTTAGGTCATTACGCAGTGTGCCTCTCAATGTTTTTCTCAGAAATGCAATACCCGTTTTAATGTGTTGTGGAAACGCTTGTATTTATGCAGTGGCTTATATTTAACGTGGAAACGTTACAATTTGCAGACGAAGCATAAAACAAAGGGGGATTTCGAGTACATTCTTTGTGACAGCACTGTTATTTTACCATTGCTCTTTTCTTTATTAAATTTATTTGTTAGGCTTTATATTTACCTTTTAATTTATATATGTGGATTAGAATATTTCACGACAACGACCTATGCTAAGCAGGAAAGAAGGCTCAATACCTTCCATTTACGGTGTCTACGCCGCATCCTCGGCATCTCGTGGAAAGATAAAGTGACTAATGTCGAGGTGTTGTCACGTGCTGGCCTTCAAAGTATGTATTCACTGCTTAGACAGCGCAGACTTCGCTGGCTTGGTCATGTTCGCCGCATGGAAGATGGTCGCATCCCAAAAGATATCTTCTACGGACAACTAGCAGATGGCAGGAGAACAGTTGGGCGACCACAGCTGAGGTTCAAAGATGTGTGCAAGAGAGATATGAGGGCACTGGACATGGATCCAGCAACATGGGAGGATGAAGCTGCCGATCGCACAGAGTGGCGATGCTATTTACGGCGCCAACTCAGATTGGGCGAAGAGAGGCTCACACAACAAGCAGAGGAGGGGAGAAAACATCGAAAATAGCACCAGGAAAATAAGCAGCTGAGGGCTGTCAGATCAAGGGCGCATTCCCATAGTCAGTTATGACTGAAGGGGCTATTATTATTGCTTCCCATTCTATAAATGGTTTTCTGTGCTTCCCTATGCAGCATTATAGCCACCCCTTCACTGTGGTGGTCTCTTTCCTTATCATCTCCTGAGGACAACACCATTTCTCCTGTGATTAATCTCCTCCTCTCTATGTCCTTCCATCGCGTCTCGCAGAGACCCAGGATATCAATCCTGTAATTTGTCATTTCCGCTGCTACTTGTGCAGTTTTCCTTTGTTCACACAGAATGCGAACATTCCAAGTGCCAATCCTGGAGATTTTCCTAGACGAAAAAAGGTTAGTCGGCAACCAGACTTCTTTCGGCTTTCTCTGGGTTGCTTCATGCGCCTCCTTTCCAGAGGACCTTCTGTCTCGGGCGGCTGAGTTGATTTATATTATGTATTTGACTTGTCCATGTTTGTTGAAGGTTTTTTTTTATGTAAAAAGTTTTTTATGGGATGAGGTAACTAGCCCCATGCCCAACCCTCCATAGTCGCTTTTTACGACATGCATGGTAAGGTACAGTGTTACTATTCTTTGCTCCACTTTCGGGCCCCGGTAACACACATATTTACGAAAACCTAATTTGTTAATTTCCGCACTCAGCGGATAGTACTTACCAAATTTATGTTGGTAACATGTATCTAAATGGGTATTATATGGTGCTGCTACTTCTCCTAGAACAGCGGTTGTACTATATTGATTGAATATTGTTAATGAGATTTAACGGCGCGTGATTTAAATGAATTTCCACTGCAGCTGAAGAGAGAGGGTGTGACTATTAAATCTTTATTTATTGTTATGTCACTATCATTACGCGTTGTAGATTTCACTTTCTCATAAACAATGTCTACAGCCCTGTTGTGCCTTTGCTGGTATAAGCCTTGAAATTCATTTAATATACAGGGTGTCCATAAAGTCTCTTTACAATTTAACAAATTTATTACAAAGGCAATTGATGAGATATCTTAATCAGATTTGTTCTATGTACTCAGTGGTTATCAAAGTTTTTAATCACATACCTTTATCGTATTTCAGGTACCCTTTTGATGAAAGAGGTACTGTTTAATGAACCTCTAAAAAATGGCTACTCCTCAAGAGAAGGCACAATGTGTATCATGGTTTATTGAAACAAAATCGGATAGGCAGACTCAGCGAAACTACAGAACTAAGTATGGATGAGATCCACCGTCACGTCCGTCAATTCGTGCATGGCACAAGAGATTTATGGAGACAGGAACAGTGTTGGATAAAGGGAGGCGTGGACGACCAAGAACATCTGAGGAAAACATCGAGCGTGTAAGAAAAGCCTTTTATCATTCTCCCACAAAATCCATCCGTACTGCTGCCAGACAGTTAGAGCTACCACGTTCAACAGTGCACAAAGTCCTACACAAGAACTTGTATCGTGTATCGAACAAAGATACGGGACATCACTGACCTAAAGTAAAAGATCACTGATACCATTGCCACCATTGATGAGGCTATGCTACAGCGAACATGGCAAGAAATCAAGTACCGTCTTGATGTGCTTCGTGCAACTAGCGGTGCCCATATAGAGATGTATTAAATGAGGCAAAAAAAAAAAAACAACTTCAATATCTACTTCTCATTTTGTAATAATTTCCACACATTTGTCTTTTAATTTGCCTTTGTAATAAATTTGTTAAATTGTAAAGAGACTTTAGGGACATCCGGTATGTGAAGCTGTTTCGTATGAGTGGTTTCATATTTCGCATTTTTTTTTTTTTTTTTTGGTGACTCTGGGCAATATAAATGTAAAAGACTTTCACATTGAAGTAATTGTAATTTCGCTCTCGACAGAATTTTATCACTTAATTTAACGTTAGATTAAAAAAAAAAAAAAACTGGATAAAAATGAGTGGTTAGCACATTTTATTTCGCGCACTAATCTTCCTTGTGACGATTTACGTTTCAGGTCATTTAGAATTTGATTTAGTTTATGCGTATTATATCCAGAATAAAAAGATTTCGCTGACTTGTATTTTAAACTTCATCTATGTTTAAATATGCAATTTAATGACCAATGTCATGTATTTTTACACTCACTCATTCGAGCGCACATTCATCGTTTAGTTCTACCCATAATGATCTTGGCCAATTCACCTTGGAATTTTTAAGCAGATGGTTCGTAGCTTGCAAAGTTATTCGTGCCTTCATCTACTTGGCCTATTTCACTCTTTTTCATATGTTTATGTAAAGAGTCTATTGTTGCTTCTTAAACTAGACTATCGTCACAGTTCAGTATATTTAAATGCAATGAAATATATCGAGATTGGTACAATACAAAAGGGTTGGTATGCCGAGTCCACCCTTTGATCGAGGACAAAAAGACAACATTCCTGGTCGATGAATCATTTAAATCGAGCCATGTTCTTACGTGATTTACAATTTCCTCTTCCATTTCTTTAAGCTGTTTTTTTTCCAAGAAGTAGATATTGGAAAAATAAAACATAAGAGGACTAAAACACACTGGGTTAATTAATGATAACTTTGCTGGATAGGCAGAGGAGAACAGTTTAACTTTGCCATATTGGTGTGGTGGGTTTAGATGTTAAGAAGGTTGGTGTGTGGTAAAGTTGTACTTGAGTGAGGTCAATCTGTGAAGGTCCCTGATGTAGACAATTGATAGCTGTGTTTCAGAGAACCTTGCTGATACCACCTACGATCTCACTCAAAGTTATATTTTGGCCTATTATGATTGAGAGCTACGTTTAGTGTCTAGGGTAATGTAAGAGAGATGAAATAGGAATTCAATACAAACACATACACATACAGATACTAAATGCTATTATAAACTTAACTAACACCAGTGGGTAAATTTATAGTTTGGAATTTCTTTTTTCTCAAATTTACTTGTCCTGAACCTAAATTTGTTTTGGCCAGGACCACAACTCAAGTGAATCAATATATATATATATATATATGTATATATATATGTATGTATGTATGTATGTATATATATATGTATATATATATATATATATATATATGTATATATATATATATATATATATATATATATATATATATATATATATATATATATATATATATATATACACAAATATAAATATATTTACATAAGTAGTACTATATGTCCAAAGCACATTGTTACAATTAAAATCTTTCAAATAGTATTTCTTAATAGATGATGACTACTGGTATTTGGAGACAGGTTGGGGTTTTGTAATCATCCCACAGTTCTTCGGTTACACCTATACTTGTTTATTTAGTTCTTGGGTGGAAATGTTATTTGGTATACAGGAGATTCGTTAAATGTTAATGATAAGTTGTCCCCGGCCAGATATTATGACTTATCTGGACCCAGGGATCACAGCAGTTGTCGTAGATTCGGCCACAAGTCACAGTCTCCTCTGGTCTTTCAAATGCTTGAATATAGAATTCGTACCAGGGACGTCTCACATTAATGTAGACTTTCTCACTCAGACAATTCACTGACACCAGATAAGTGCCAGCAGAACCCCTGTAAATGAAAGTTATGTTCCTGTCTTAACTTCACATTAATTCCACCCAATTTACAAATAATAATACAATTTAACAAAAGAACCTGGTCAGCTCTTTCTGACCAACCTTACTTCTCCACTCTAGATTGATGGAACAATTTATACCAGTTTTCTCTTCTTTTTCCTAATAGTTGTTACGCCTCTGTCATTTGCACTGATCTTTTTCCATAAAATATGATGGGTGATATAATTCATGAGGACCCCTGCACGTCTTTTGGTATCTACCTCTCTCTGGTAGCTAATTATATAATAGATACCCTATAGGCCCTGTCTGAGTGCTGGGGACCTATGTACTTACTAATCATGATGGATTTTCATCTAACATTTTCTCACATTCCAATTTATTTTAAATAAAAGATAATTAATATTCTTCTTACCACAATATTCAATGAAAAGCACACAATTAATACGTTGACTGGCAATAGAAATACACTGTTGTTCCTTCTGCCTTTGTCCAGTTTGCTGAGATAATATGGTCTACAGCACTGCTGATCTCAACGCATTCTGCTTCAACTAAGGTTTTGAAAAAATGGCATCTAAGCCTTTCAAGTTTAAATGCAGCTTTGGTAAGCTGACCAATGACTAAGCATATCTCAATTGTAAACAAGTCTTGCAAAATAAAATATAATCACCAGTCAAACCTGTCACAGAAAGACAATCAACATTTATCTCTCTTTGATCACATTAAACCAAACATACATTAGGTTGGCGTTTTTTCCCACCGTCGAAAATGACGGCAACACATGGCTTACGATTTCACCTGCTGATTGAGTTTACCGAGTCATGCACAAACAAACATTGGTACAAATAGGTTTCTTTTGTTTGTTTGTTAAAATCGCCCTCTTCGGATACCCTTGACAATCACTGCTCGGCAGTCTCATTACGGATAACTTTTCTGTTTGGAAAAGCAAAACAAAATGACTTTCATTAAACTCAAATGGTTGTACGGAGATCTGTTCGTCTATTTCTTTTCCCTTCTTGACTCATTTTGAATACGGAGCCACAACTGTAGATAATTTTTGCGGGAACGAATGAACGAACGAAATTTTCATTTTATCCGGGTAAAGAAATGTTATTCTGTGTTGTTATTATTTTTCTTCACACTATCGTTGGACACCCAAACCAAGGTAGACGCTCTCAGATGTCGGAGGTGATGGAGATGAAGAGGTAGGGTGTCTCTGGACTCGTTTTCGTGAGTGGTGCGCTGACATTATGTATGGAGGGATGATATGCATAAAGTTCCACCCAGAGCAACTGTATACTCGTTACATGGACGTCACACTGACTCACGACGAGGAAGCGAAAAAATAACAGCTGGTGACGTTTTCCAAACATTTATTAGGACGCCACAATAGGTACGCTGACACTGACAGTCAATCACAAGCAATGTAGGGCATATCAATCAGAATAATGTAAAGTTCCTCAATAAATTGTGCATTCAAGTAAGCTGATCTCATAGATATGTTAGTTTCAGCAGGTTCAGCTCAAACATTAGCAATATGCGAGTTAAACAACTCTTTCCTGATACAAATGGATCATATAAGTATAGGCAAGTCTCAATACAAGCCGCACGGAAATGGCGGGTTATGAATCCAGTTCACGTTGACCTTCTGTAGACATATTTTCTAAGTCTAACCTTCGTAGAGGTATCTCCGCTGGCATAGTGAAGTTCGAGGAACATAATAATAACTGTTCTGTGGGCATAAGTAGCCTGAAACATAGATATATCAGGTATAGAGATATCTGGTGTACTTCTAATAACAGAGTCTCTCCTCTGCCTGACGATGCGAATGAGTCGAACAACAAAGTCTAACTTCACCGGCTACAGGACAAAGTAGGAGGAACGATTACCTTTGTGTTCGAGAACACCTCAATTCCACCCGTCTCCAGACGTTAGAATTAAATACATGGGACTAATGTTAATAGACCTGCCATCAAATTCACAGAAGGTTTTTCCCATGATGAAAGAAAAACTCGGGGACATCAGAACATGTCTTGCCCCGTACACAGATCACATCTCGACATGACGGAAGTCCCTTTTCAAAAAACACACCCAGTCTGGGCATGTGCTAAAGTTAACTTTGAACTATATTCAAGTGATACAACTACATATTTACTTTCACTCGAAGCAAAAAATGAGTTACTTCGTTAGTATATTTTTAGTTTGAGGTCGGCCAATAATATTTCGCCTTCCTTCAAAATCCATCCAATCCAATCTCTCGTACCTTCTTAATCTTTATTTCCCCAAAGTTTTTCCAAAAATATGCCCCCCAAAAAAATCAAGCAGGCATGACTTGTCCTGACAGTCTGTCCGATCCCCTAAAGTATTATTACCAATATTTGGTTATTTAATGGACTATTTGTGTAACTAACAACCTATTCTTGCTTAGGACGTCCTAAGGCACACGAATATATAATTTTTATGGGGCTAGGTGACTTGGTTCAGAATTCCATATTTTTTTCTATAATATCCAACCTATTCATGTCTTTTTGCACTAATTTCAAGCTAATTACGAGAGTCTCTCGTAGTACGTGAGAATTACGTCATAAATGCTGTCTGCATGACCCATTTCCCGAACATTTTTTTACTTTTTCATCGTATTTTGAAAATCGCCCTAGGCAAGGCTTGCGAGTTGGTTTTATTTTTTTGGAAACAATGCGAGACGCGATTAGCATTGGGTCATCTATCCGTTCCCCACCCTCTCTCTACTATGTCTTTTAGGCAAATACTTCGTTGAATTTGGGAAGTGTTACGTTTATCTCAAGGACGAATTTGAAAAATTGGGTACCTTTTATTTGGCTAATGCGTTATCAAAACTAATGCGCTGAAGGCGTGGGTGACGAAAACAATTTTCTACCAACATTTTTAGTCCTATCCTATCTTTGACTTTATGCACTATACTGTTATATTCTAATTTAGATATTGTATTTAGAATTTCATCACACATCACCCCAGTTTAGAACAAACTATCCTATGTCAGTTCCTAATTCGAAATACACATAGATAAATTTACTACCTATGCCTGGTGACTACTCTGATGTTCGTCGTACGGGTGTCTACTAAAAAAATCTGCACCGACGTTTCTCTGATTTTATTTTTATCATGGATTAATGCAGGTGGGTCAATTCAAAGTAAGCACTACTGACGAAGGTTGCCTCAGACCTCTGCAATCCAAGAATCCATCTCAGTTATGTTACTGAACAGCTACAAGTGTACTGCTTGTCTCATACTGAGTATCAATTTATCTTCACCATTACTCTTCCCTGAGTCTGTCCCATGACATGTCCAGAGATTCTAGACTTCCCTCAAGTTTGCAATAGTTATAAGGGAATAATCTATAAATATGGTGATGGTAGAGTTTTGTAGGGGATCCAATAATTCTCTTATCAGCATGGAAAAACACTCGGAATATCCTCAATTCAAGAAGGCAACCTAGGGATTCATTATACTCTTCCGAAATGTTCACAGCCAACAATTGGTCTGCGTTCCAGCTTGACTTGAATTTGGAAACACCCTTTAACAATATTCATACATAATTCTATATTGTGCCACTCAAATGGAGGCCATATTCACCAACTGATTTCTCCGCCTAACGACAATTTTGGGTGAAATAATGTAATAGGTGGGGAAAAGAATTTCTGCATCAGAAATCAATTCACCCGTGTGCATTGCTATAGTATGTGGGTAATCTCCAGCCAGGGTCCGTACAATACTTCCCCGTGGACTGTGTGGGTCGGTTACTACCACTGTCACCGGTGCCCTTATAATGCTAAGTTAATAGCCATATTGTGAAGCGCTTTGATCATTTTCCTCAGTGCTCAACCACCCACTCCCCACTCTTCTATTGTTAACATTGAGATTCGGTTTCAACTTGGGCGGATCATCTTCAATGTCAATGTCAGCCAGCTCCCTGAATGTGGCTTCAAATTTAGCCTGGGATGACTGGTCTGTGTTTCTATTGTCTCTGGGTGCCATACGCAGAGTTGCCAGTATAAATATTTTTGGGGAAAACGGGTTGTGGGAAGGTGAATACCTATCCTCTGTGTCTACCTTATTAATTTTGTTTCCCTTTTTATTTTTAGGCCCACATTTTTTCAGAATGCTTGGCTTGCAACTGATTATTATTTTCCCAACTTGGGGAATATACCTTGCTACATTTTTCACAGGCCCCCACAAATTGTGCAATATCAGCAGCTACTTGGGGCCAGTAAAAATTTTCCGATGTCCTTTGACGGGTGGTTCCATTTCTCTGGTGTCCACCGTCTGGTACAACATGCGCTTGTGCCATCACTTCTTCTCTGTAGGAAGTTGGAAGTACCAACTGTCCATATTCTTTTGATCCTGCTCTAGCTTTCCTGTAGAGCAGTCCCTCCTTTAAATAGAATTGCCCTTTCTTAGGGTGTGTATGGCTTGTTGGCAATTTGCCAAAGCAAGGTTTTAGTGATTTGTCCTTTGCCTGGGCCTTTCTCATCTGCTTATAGGAATAAATTAGTGGTGGTTCCTCCTTCGTTCTACTAGGGGTCGACCTGACCTGAAGAGTGGCCATTACCACAAGTTTTACAGGGCTTCCTAGAAAAACATATTTCTTTCCTAATACCAGTTAGGGTCGTCACACACGGCTGCTCTAATCACTCCTTCCACGTACCTAGTCTTGACATTTATCTCGGCGACGGGAAGTGTCATGGTGGCTGTTCCTTTTAGGGCCCCTTGTATTTCCACTCTCTCTGTGGTATACTGGTCAGGGTGCACCAGGGTTGCACTCACAACAGAGTCATATTCCAAACCGGAATCGTAAAGTCACCTGACTCTGGCACCATCAAATGTCACTTCTTCACAGATGGGGGATGATGAGGTTCATGCAGTTCTGTAGGCAAGTCCTTCTTTCTCCCCTTGTCCACTGTTCTCATGCATGCCGCTCGATATGGAGGAAGTTTCCTACCACATTCACTAGTATTATGATTATGCATCCTGCATATTTGACATTATTTTCCTTCCTGTCTGAAGGGTTTCCTGTCATTATATTTCATTTCATTGAATTGTGGGGTTTTATTTCTATACTCATTGCGTGGTCTATCAAAATTAGGTTTACCTCGGTTATCCTGCTCTCTAATATTATAATACGCATCTTGGTCTGGAGGAATTCTATTATTGTCAACCTGTTTCTTTTTAGTGCCACCTACCTCTGCTATGAACTTTTCTAACGAGACCTTTGATATCATCTTGAACGGGGAAAAACTGCAGAAAGTTGAAAGTTTCAATTATTTAGGCAGTAAAATGACTCAAGATGGTGACACAACAAGAGAAATCCATACTAGAATTGCTTTGGCAGCTAGCGCCTTCAATTTTTTTTTTTTTTCCTTAACCAGCGGCACTTGGGCTTTCAGCCCCTTCGGCCCAATGACATGTCATTGCGAGGCTGGGGAACCTGAGGACTTTCCTTCCAACCCGGTCAGGAGCTTCGCTCCTTCCCATCCACAGAGGGTTTATCACAGGAGCCGTTCAGGCTATTCAGTCAAATTTCCGGCCGTAAACATTTCTTCAAACGCCGACGCCCGGGTTTGAACCATGAACACCTGGTCGCCAGTACAACGTCGAAGCCATTACACCAGCGCGGCTCCCAGCGCCTTCAATAGATTATCTAACATTTGGAAATTATGATCATTGAATATACATACCAATCTTCGTCTGTTTAATTCAAATGTTATCTCAGTGTTAACATACGGCTGTGAGAGTTGGAAAATAACAAAATCATTGGAGAACAAGCTGAATACATTCGAGAACAAATGTCTTAGAAAACTCATGAACATCAGTTGGAAAGAATTCAAGACTAATCGACAAATAAGAGAAGACTCTAGGCAGAAATATGTCTCCGACTATATAAGGAAAAGACGATGGTCATATATCGGTCAGGTCCTACGAATGCAAAACAACAGAATACCACTACAGGCGCTCACTTGGGTTCCTGAGGGTAAGCGGAAAAAAGGAAGACCAAAAGAAACACTCAGAAGAACAATAATAAGAGAAGGAAGAACGTTGGGCCTAAATAATGTGCAAGAGCTAAGAGGAGTGGCGTCACAACGAACAACCTGGAAAGCACTGGTGTCTGCCTTATGCGCCGTGTTTGGTGCTTAAAGAATTTATTATTATTATTATTACCTCTGCTTGGGCGGCCTGATACCTCTCAGTGATATTGAGTAACTCACCCAGCCTCTCTGCACCTTGTTTCATGAGAAACTTTCTCAGGTCTGGAGCCATGGACTCTCTTAGCCGCTCAATAAGGATCATTTCCTTAAGATCTTGGGTTTTCCCCAGAGCAGTCCATTTCTCCAAGTAGGTCTCTAACCGTGCAGAGAGCTGGTAATAGGTCTCACCCGACAGTAGTTTGGCATTTCTAAATTTTTTCCTGTAAAATTCTCCGTTCTTTTCATACCTTAACAAGAGAGCCTGCTTTAACATGTCATAATTGTCTTGGTCATCCCTGCTCATCTTGGCAAAAACTTCATAAGCTGTTCCCATAAGACCCTGGGATAACTAGAGACTCCACCTGTCTCTCTCTAACCCATATGTAGTAGCTAAAAGTTCAAACCTACTTAAATACCCTTCTATGTCATCGTCTTTCTCAACAAAATGGTCTAAATGAAAACGCATAGCTGAGGTTGAGGCTCCCTGACTAGCAGTGGCATCTGAAGTAGAGGGACTAGCACCATTTTCAGGAGCATGGCCTTGTAATTCCAACTCCTTTAGTCGTAACTCGTGCTCCCTCTGCAATCTTCTATCTTCTGCTTCCCTCTCAGCCTTTTTTTCCTGTGCTTCCATCTTCTTTTCTTCAAATTGGAGCCTTTTAATCTCCGCCTCCCTATCCGCCGCCAATGCCCTAGCCTCTCTGTCAGCCTCAGTCTGCAACCTCTTGATTTCTTTTTCAGCCTCTAACTTTCTTTCTGCTTCTAACTTCCTGTCTTCCTTATCTCGTTCAATAAATTTGTCACATTCTGAGGTTACATACTGGACCAGCTCTGGTCCATCCATGCCCATCTCTTTAGCAGTCTGCACAGCAGCAGATCGGAACTTAGCTAGGTCAGCCATTCTAACTGAAACAGGTCTAATAAGATTCAAAGACAATCTTAACTTAATTAAATTAAATACTAATTATACTTAACTAATTATTACTGGCTGTGACAACTTATCAACTGAAATCTCCACCTAAATTATTATTATCTTTCTTAGGGGTGTTTTTAACTTCTAATAACAATGATGATACAATCTTGAATTTATCTACTAATGCTACTGTTAAATTTCTGGAGTTAGCTAATGTATGTTGTATGAGATTCCTATTTCAAACAATCATCTAACTATGCCAAATTCAAATCCCGGACCTAGAGACCCCAATATATGTGGTGGGTTTAGATGTTAAAAAGGTTGGTGTGTGGTAAAGTTGTACTTGAGTGAGGTCAATCTGTGAAGGTCCCTGATGTAGACAATTGATAGCTGTGTTTCAGAGAACCTTGCTGATACCACCTACGATCTCACTCAAAGTTATATTTTGGCCTATTATGATTGAGAGCTACGTTTAGTGTCTAGAGTAATGTAAGAGAGATGTTATAGGAATTCAATACAAACACATACACATACAGATACTAAATGCTATTATGAACTTAACTAACACCAGTGGGTAAATTTATAGTTTGGAATTTCATTTTTCTCAAATTTATTTGTCCTGAACCTAATATTGTTTTGGCCAGGACCACAACTCAAGTGAATCAATATATATATATATATATATATATATATATATATATATATATATATATATATATATATATATATATATATATATATATATATATATATATATATATTTACATAAGTAGTACTATATGTCCAAAGCACATTGTTACAATAAAAATCTTTCAAATAGTATTTCTTAATAGATGATGACTACTGGTATTTGGAGACAGGTTGGGGTTTTGTAATCATCCCACAGTTCTTCGGTTACACCTATACTTGTTTATTTAGTTCTTGGGTGGAAATGTTATTTGGTATACAGGAGATTCGTTAAATGTTTATGATAAGTTGTCCCAGGCCAGATATTATGACTTATCTGGACCCAAGGATCACAGCAGTTGTCGTAGATTCGGCCACAAGTCACAGTCTCCTCTGGTCTTTCAAATGCTTGAATATAGAATTCGTACCAGGGACGTCTCACATTAATGTAGACTTTCTCACTCAGACAATTCACTGACACCAGATAAGTGCCAGCAGAACCCCTGTAAATGAAAGTTATGTTCCTGTCTTAACTTCACATTAATTCCACCCAATTTACAAATAATAATACAATTTAACAAAAGAACCTGGTCAGCTCTTTCTGACCAACCTTACTTCTCCACTCTAGATTGATGGAACAATTTATACCAGTTTTCTCTTCTTTTTCCTAATAGTTGTTACGCCTCTGCCATTTGCACTGATCTTTTTCCATAAAATATGATGGGTGATATAACTCATGAGGACCCCTGCACGTCTTTTGGTATCTACCTCTCTCTGGTAGCTAATTATATAATAGATAAACTATAGGCCCTGTCTGAGTGCTGGGGACCTATGTACTTACTAATCATGATGGATTTTCATCTAACATTTTCTCACATTCCAATTTATTTTAAATAAAAGATAATTAATATTCTTCTTACCACAATATTCAATGAAAAGCACACAATTAATACGTTGACTGGCAATAGAAATACACTGTTGTTCCTTCTGCCTTTGTCCAGACTGCTGAGATAATATGGTCTACAGCACTGCTGATCTCAACGCATTCTGCTTCAACTAAGGTTTTGAAAAAATGGCATCTAAGCCTTTCAAGTTTAAATGCAGCTTTGGTAAGCTGACCAATGACTAAGCATATCTCAATTGTAAACAAGTCTTGCAAAATAAAATTCAAACTTTCCCTTCGTTACTTGGTTAGTATATTTTTAGTTTGAGGTCGGCCAATAATATTTCGCCTTCCTTCAAAATCCATCCAATCCAATCTCTCGTACCTTCTTAGTCTTTCTTTCCCCAAAGTTTTTCCAAAAATATGCCCCCAAAAAAAATCAAGCAGGCATGACTTGTCCTGACAGTCTGTCCGATCCTCTATAGTATTATTACCAATATTTGGTTATTTAATGGACTATTTGTGTAACTAACAACCTATTCTTGCTTAGGAAGTCCTAAGGCACACGAATATATAATTTTTATGGGGCTAGGTGACTTGGTTCAGAATTCCATATTTTTTTCTATAATATCCAACCTATTCATGTCTTTTTGCACTAATTTCAAGCTAATTACGAGAGTCTCTCGTAGTACGTGAGAATTACGTCATAAATGCTGTCTGCATGACCCATTTCCCGAACATTTTTTACTTTTTCATCGTATTTTGAAAATCGCCCTAAGCAAGGCTTGCGAGTTGGTTTTATTTTTTTTTTCGAAACAATGCGAGACGCGATTAGAATTGGGCCATCTATCCGTTCCCCACCCTCTCTCTACTATGTCTTTTAGGCAAATACTTCGTTGAACTTGGGAAGTGTTACGTTTATCTCAAGGACGAATTTGAAAAATTGGGTACCTTTTGTTCTGCTGCATTAGTTATCAAAACTAATGCGCTGAAGGTGTGGGTGACGAAAACAATTTTCTACCAAAATTTTTAGTTCTATCCTATCTTTGACTTTATGCACTATACTGTTATATTTTAATTTAGATATTGTATTTAGAACTTCATCACAATTGGACCTAAATTCTAGTATCAAGTTCTTAGCCTGTGACTGTTCAGATGTATTATCAATTGAAATGTCGTGATCTAAATATCTGTACGAGCGTGATCTGTGATATGCAGGAATTTCGAGGATTTGGATTTCAATGTTGACCCCAGATGTTGTCTTGGCCAGTTGTTGCCAGTTCATTGTCCTCTGTATTCCCAAAGATATTTTTGGGGTAAGTTGTACATTTTATAATTCTATATTTTGCATTAATTAACATGTGAAAATTACTAGTGGATGTCCAAGTCATACGAGGCTGGAAACCTCAGCATATAGAATGATGGTTTCATGAACCACCACTGCAAGAGCTGGTGTCTGCTTTATGCGGGTTTCTCACAGAGATCCAAAAGCAGAGGTAGTCCCAAGTTCCATATGGAGCAGGGAGTGGATGATGATAGAAATTATGTACATACTTATTATATTAACTCTTTCAAACAGTGCAAATGTAAATGTAAACATGTTCAAAATAAAAGCAATGAATATTTTCCGCTCACGGGGATTAACATTAATGCTCAGAGAGGGTAAAAATCTGAGGCAGATGGTATGGTAGAATTAAAAAAGAGGGGGAGGAGGAGAACATCTGATTTTGTGTCAGGAAACCCAATACTCAGGAGGGTATTTGTTTCTCTCTTATTTCATGATACTAGTCGGTCGTACCAAATGGTGCTGCTATCTGTGGAACAAGTGAGTAGTATAAGTGGCCTGCAGTCAAAGCTAGACACCTACAGCCGTCGGGTAAACACTCCAGCAAACATGCAGACACCTAAACGAATACTCCAAAACAACTTCAAAGAGGAATGGCTGAACCGATGGGCAAAAGGGTCTACTGGACGTGCCTTGTTTAAAGAAATGACGCATCCAAAAATTGATAGCATTAATAACCTACGACGTGTTGAGCATAGCACAGTCTTTCAACTAAGAACAGAACACACCAGACTGAACAAGCACTTAAACAAATTAAACCCCACACAGGAGTCTAATTGCCGAAACTGTACCATCCGTATGAGAACGTACAGCATGTGCTGCTCATTTTCCCAGGACTCTCCACAGACAGACGACAGCTATTGCCGGACTCCCTAACGATCACAAACAATATATACAGCACCACTCAACAGCTGCAGAACGCATGCAAATTCTTCAGCTTGGCATTGCTAAAAAGCGAGGAGCTCAGCAGCCCTAGTTTAATCAACAACAACAGCAGACGAGTCTTAACAGACGCTGTACCATCTTCGCAATTACCCCACGATACCACAAGGGACGTGTTGACTTGACCAATGACGAGAGTGAACCAGTCCATAACCTGTAAAGACCAAGCATCAGTTGGAGCAAGAACTAACCGACATCATACTGGCAGCTAAGTACCCATTCAAAGCATTCTATTGAACTCTCTATTAAACAACTTTTCAAATCAGACCATTACCTGGGAGGAAATTTGAAATACTCTATCTAAATTCACCCACTCTTAT
Source organism: Oreohelix idahoensis (assembly GCA_024509875.1). Classification (NCBI taxonomy): domain Eukaryota; kingdom Metazoa; phylum Mollusca; class Gastropoda; order Stylommatophora; family Oreohelicidae; genus Oreohelix; species Oreohelix idahoensis. The sequence goes on along the minus strand of JAMPIV010001848.1, from coordinate 1,245,803 downwards.
TTATTTTACATCTGTCAACGATAATTGATTATTAAATTTGTTATCTGTAAATATGCAAATTTATAGTTGATTTAGTTATTTTGAGTGAATTGCACCCGTATGTCTCAGTCATTTAAAAAATTTATAACAAAGCTATTTAAATAATATTTTACTGAGTTAAATCAGTTGGGGGCTCTTCAGAACGAGCAAAATCGTAACTCATAGAATGTCAAGAAAGATAAAAGTTTACACGGCCTGGATCCTATCAGCCGTAATACTTGATTTCTTTAAATTCCAATGAGGTTCCCTAGAATAGAAGCACCATTCTTCAATTCACATCTCTGCTAAGAGTAATCTTGAGAAAAGGTAGACACTTTAGAAGACCCTCAGTAGATACTCTGAATTTTGACCGCTGTTGGACCATCACTGCAGAGCATAGGGAGTAAATCCCGTGACAATGACCACGACAGTAGATCCACAGAAGATCCTGAAGATTCGAGCCTTCTATGGAGGTTTTCCCTTCATGCCGGAGCCATCCATTTTGGACCTTCCGAAGCATGGATTGTGAGTCTGACAGTAACCGCTCTTGTTAATGAAGTCTCAGGCAACCCTCTTAAGGCTGCAGTAGCTGTCTCTACCTCCATTCTCGTGCTAGAGGTTGTTATCATGTAAGCCCTGCTATGTTCAGCGACGATTCCTCCTTTACTCTAGCAGAGAAGCAGTAGTATAGTATGTTCTTTACGGTTATCATTCTGCAGGCGGCGCCTGACTTTTATATAAGGAAATACGTTGCTCGGTTGTGGTGGATGCGCATGACTTTTATATAAGGAAATATTCCGCTCGGTAATGGTGGGTGTGTTGGTTGTTATGTGTTGTTTATTTATATATGTTTACAATATTTATACATATATTACAATATATATTTTACAAACAGGTAAACAATATATTTATACGTACTCTACAAACATGTATATATATATATATATATATATATATATATATATATATATATATATACATATATTACAACACGTGTTACAATATTTATTACAACAGTTATATATATATAGATAACAAAGAGTTTAGTTAATAAATATATTTTATTTTCAACAGTGTTACAGAGGTAACAAACATATAGGATCCTATATTGGTAAGAGGCGTGTACAATTTTTATATGGTAACAAAATACATTATATGAGCAGGGGTATATATTGGAAGACGGGAGGTCTGTACAATATTTTTCAAATAACAATAACATTATATGAGTAGGGGCACAAATTTGCAAGAGGGGGTGTAAACAATTTGTTATTTATTGCGGTATTGTTTTGGTATGTGTGTTGTTTCTTTATACAATATATATATATATATATATATATATATATATATATATATATATATATATATATATATATATATGTGTGACAGCGCCATCTTGAGGTCTGTCGTTCTAGGCGCTGGCCCCATCTGGTCAGTCATATTGTCTTTGTGGTTTAGTGCCTTTTGATCACGTTATCTTCAAGCAGATTTATTACAAGGCCATAATAAGCCTACGAATTAGTTGTGTTTTTGCTCTAGTTGTGTAAATCTGTGTTTTCATGCATTCTAGAGCAAAATATCGCGAGTGTTGTTTAAGTAGCCAAGATTAATACGCCTAGCGCAGTAAAGTGAGTGATTAGCCTAGTGCCTATAAAAAGAGATAGCGAGCTACCAGCGGACCTTTCCTAGTATCAGCCGCCAGAGAGAACAGACGACATAGCCAAGCTGTAAATGCCTTGAGCACGTGAGTTAATTTAAATTAGAATTAATTTTATATAATTCTAGAATTATATTCAGCACGAGTCTGTTTTAATGTTTAGTGAAATAGATAGATGTGTTTCCAAAGGAAATGTCTTTTTAGGACATTATGATTTAGTCTTGAAGAAATGATAGATGAGTGAAAATAATGTTTGATAGGTTTTATTAGGCACGCAAAGCCTAAATCCAGATGTGAGAATTTAGTATCAAGTATTTCATCCATCAGACCGGGCAAATTTAGTAAGAGTGTTTTATACATGAAACTGGACAGAGAAGCATCTATTACTTGAATTTAGATAAGATTAACGATCGCAAGATAGTAGCCTCGTGGTGATAAAAGGCGGCGATAGCTAGTCTGGTTAAACACGCTCCGCGTGGTAAACCTATAATATGTTATGCCGAGCGACACGCGATGTATTTAGTTCCAGTTTTTGGTTAAAGCCAAGAATATTATTCTTTAATGTAAGAGTAATTTTATTTTATCCTTTAATGTAAAAGTGTATTTCACGATTATTGATTATTCTACTGTTTATCTTTAGTGGTTACTTAGAAGGAAGAATATTATTTTATGTCCAGTTGATTATTATTGTTGTGTGAACAATGGTTTGTGAGAGCACGTGGGCGTACCAGATGTATATTTCTCTTCTCCGCTCCTGAGGGAGCATGGGGCCACCGGTGTGGTTTGCCTCAGCATGAAGCATTCAGATGCTCTTGCAGTAGTGGTTTCGGTAGCAACCTATGTTACCCGGTGCGATTGCCAGCCTCATGCACAACACCATACTAGTCGCATTGGGCGACACGCATGAGTGTGTGAGATAGTTGATGATGTCAGGTGGGCGCATGTTTTCTGTATGGTAAGTGTTATTATCCATGCTATTGATGTTCACTTAGACGTTGTTTTATTTGTTATTTTTCAGACAGTCTATGAACACTGACTGGATGTTTGTTGGATTGTTTGTTGGATTGTTTGTTTGGTGTTCGGTAGAATTAAATGTTGATCTGCTCAAGGCTTTGGGTTGCTTGAATTGTTAAGTCTGCTGCTGAGAGGGTTGCAAGCAACCAATAATTGCAACCCCTGTCAAACGATCCTTTATAAATTTTCTTAGTGCACGGGTCTTGGGTGTGAGGTACCCCTAGCGCCCCTGTCACAAGTGGCGTCGTCGGCAGGATTGACAGACAGCACGCAGTGAAGCAACTCTTCAGCAATCAGAGCAGCAACAGCCGAAACAGTAGAACACCCAGTTCAGTGCAAGGCGAGGGACGGGATCATCCAGTTTGTCAAGATTTCTAGTCAACTCTACTAGCAACAAGATGGCGGCACGCAACACACGCGCTGCTAGTAGAACTGATAACGAAGATGTGGCTGAGGTGGATGACCCTGTAGTAGGGCTAAATCGTCAACCAGAACGAGTGCAGTACATCGTGGTACCTACTCACAAGAGGGTGCGGTGCTTTGGGGAGCGCACGGGTCCTACGGCCGAGAAAAATGTCAGAGAGGTGAGAGCTGCCTGGAGAGTAGGGATGATGAGTAAAGAGGACCAGGCAGATGTTATTCTTGACAGTGTGACCCCAAGTGTCCGCAGGGAGCTGAGGATTCAGGCTGATGACGGTGACCCAGAAGCAATGCTACATTCCATTCTTAGGGTGTATGGGGAGCGTCGGAGCATCCCAGAAGTAATGGCCGCGTTCTACTCTACCCGGCAAGGTGCAAGGGAGTCTCTTTGGGAATTCTCCCATCGCATTCACGAGGTGTTTGAAAGTACTGTAGGGGCACAGAAGCAGAACAACGTCGCTCCTTTGGCGCCATTCTTTCTTCCTGACCAGTTTGCTGCTTGTCTGAGAGATGACCTACTAAGAAAGCTTGCAAAGGAAATGATCATCAAGGAGCCAACAGCATCGTTCACGTCGGTGAGGGACTATGCCCTACGGTTTTTGGAGACTGAGCCCACTTCTGGGGCTGGTGTTGCCAGTGTCGAAGCAGCTTCGGGGGCTGGTGTTGCCAGTGTTGAAGTGGCAAGAACAGAGACTGTGTCAGATACACACGCATTAGGCGCAGAAGTAGAGCGGCTGAGAGCACAGGTGGCTCAATTAGAGGCTAAAATTGATGCGATGTCTCAGGAGCAGGGGAGACGTACCAGGACAGTTCGTTGTTTTAGATGCAGAGAACTAGGCCACGTACAGAATCGATGTCCACAAAGCATTAAACTAGACCCCTCTGCGGCTGGGAGTCAGGTTACAGAAGGGGAGCAGAATGGCTCAAAGATAAAGAGGGTTGGTGGTCGACCGGAGTGTGAGGTGTTTATTGCAGGGAAGAAAGTCAAAGGCGGCCAGGGATGTAAGGGTAGCAGGAGGCGACCCAGGACACCGAGGAAGCCTAGGAAAATAAGATGCTTCAACTGTGGAGACCTTTCGAACCACATGGCAGCCAAGTGTCCCCAGAGCCCGCTTCCTAAGCGATGTTTCCATTGTAGGTCCCCGGACCATTTGATATCGGTTTGCCCATCAAAGAGCGCCCTCTCTAAGCGTACCAACACATCTACATTGCCGTCACAGTGCAAGCCAAGAGATGGCCGTGGCAACTGTCACCATAAGGGCGCCAGGAAAAGTGGTCGGCATTTAGAGGAGGAGACTCATCTAAAACTCGTTGAAGGACACGTTTCCAGGCTACGAGGGGCGCACGTAAGAGCAGAGCCACCGTTGCAGAGTTTTGCAGCAGTCCGGAAAGAGAGATGTGACAAGCTGTCGTGTTCTACTCCACTACAGGTCGGAGAATTGGTGAAGAAGAGAATGCACGACGCTGAGAGATCCGAGATTCGTGATATGTGGTCAGAAGACGAGTACGTTGTAGTTCGTGCTCCCACAATGACAGGGGGTCCATATATCATCCAACGAACGGACAGAGCGAGTCCGAGCATTAGAGTCACCGGCAATGACCTGAGACGAAGTGAAGGAAAAGGTGATCCTCCAGATTTGGAGAATACGACTGGGGAGCCTGATTTAGTGTAGTTGTCGGGACGACAACAAAATCAGGCGGGGAATATGTGACAGCGCCATCTTGAGGTCTGTCGTTCTAGGCGCTGGCCCCATCTGGTCAGTCATATTGTCTCTGTGGTTTAGTGCCTTTTGATCACGTTAACTTCAAGCAGATTTATTACAAGGCCATAATAAGCCTACGAATTAGTTGTGTTTTTGCTCTAGTTGTGTAAATCTGTGTTTTCATGCATTCTAGAGCAAAATATCGCGAGTGTTGTTTAAGTAGCCAAGATTAATACGCCTAGCGCAGTAAAGTGAGTGATTAGCCTAGTGCCTATAAAAAGAGATAGCGAGCTACCAGCGGACCTTTCCTAGTGTCAGCCGCCAGAGAGAACAGACGACAGAGCCAAGCTGTAAATGCCTTGAGCACGTGAGTTAATTTAAATTAGAATTAATTTTATATAATTCTAGAATTATATTCAGCACGAGTCTGTTTTAATGTTTAGTGAAATAGATAGATGTGTTTCCAAAGGAAATGTCTTTTTAGGACATTATGATTTAGTCTTGAAGAAATGATAGATGAGTGAAAATAAAGCCTAAATCCAGATGTGAGAATTTAGTATTAAGTATTTCATCCATCAGACCGGGCAAATTTAGTAAGAGTGTTTTATACATGAAACTGGACAGAGAAGCATCTATTACTTGAATTTAGATAAGATTAACGATCGCAAGATAGTAGCCTCGTGGTGATAAAAGGCGGCGATAGCGAGTCTGATTAAACACGCTCCGCGTGGTAAACCTATAATATGTTATGCCGAGCGACACGCGGTGTATTTAGTTCCAGTTTTTGGTTAAAGCCAAGAATATTATTCTTTAATGTAAGAGTAATTTTATTTTATCCTTTAATGTAAAAGTGTATTTCACGATTATTGATTATTCTACTATTTATCTTTAGTGGTTACTTAGAAGGAAGAATATTATTTTATGTCCAGTTGATTATTATTGTTGTGTGAACAATGGTTTGTGAGAGCACGTGGGCGTACCAGATGTATATTTCTCTTCTCCGCTCCTGAGGGAGCATGGGGCCACCGGTGTGGTTTGCCTCAGCATGAAGCATTCAGATGCTCTTGCAGTAGTGGTTTCGGTAGCAACCTATGTTACCCGGTGCGATTGCCAGCCTCATGCACAACACCATACTAGTCGCATTGGGTGACACGCATGAGTGTGTGAGATAGTTGATGATGTCAGGTGGGCGCATGTTTTCTGTATGGTAAGTGTTATTATCCATGCTATTGATGTTCACTTAGACGTTGTTTTATTTGTTATTTTTCAGACAGTCTATGAACACTGACTGGGTGTTTGTTGGATTGTTTGTTGGATTGTTTGTTTGGTGTTCGGTAGAATTAAATGTTGATCTGCTTAAGGCTTTGGGTTGCTTGAATTGTTAAGTCTGCTGCTGAGAGGGTTGCAAGCAACCAATAATTGCAACCCCTGTCAAACGATCCTTTATAAATTTTCTTAGTGCACGGGTCTTGGGTGTGAGGTACCCCTAGCGCCCCTGTCACATATATATATATATACATATATATATATATATATATATATATATATATATATATATATATATATATATATATATATATATTTACAACATGGATAACAAAGGGTCTTTAATAAATATTTTAAATATCACAGGGGGTCGTTACAGCTGCAGCCCAGAACAATTATATATAGAACTTGAGGGGAGATGTCACATTGTCGTTGTGTAAAAATAGGACAGAGAGTAGCGATGTTGGGTGCGTGCGCATGTGTGGTATGGCTTTGTCTGGTGTTGTGTACAGAGATATTTTTTTAGATGTTGAGGGGGATGTGGTGACATTGTCGGCGTGTAACTGTCTTTTGATGTAAAAACATAACAGGGCATTTCTGTGTTGTTCGTATGTGTAGATGGCGGAGTTGTGTGTTCTGAAACCTACATTTTTCCCGCCCTGCGCTTGTTGTGTGTTGAGTACATCTAAAAACGGGTTTTTGTATATTTTGTTGTGGTGTTTATTGAGACCTTTAGTGGTGGTTTTGTCGTAATCGCCAAAACCGTGGTACGTTTTGCTACAGAGGGAAACCATCCCACTGCCCTCGTATTCTAATTTAAAAAGAGCCGGTGTTCGTTTGTCAAATAACTTTTGGTCGCCACATTTCTGACAAACCAGTCGCGTTTTACCCTCACTCGCAATGAATTCGAATCTATGTTCGGGACACACTTCGGCGGGGAACCATCGGTCGTAGTCGCTGTAACATTCTTGTCGCATAGCCGGTTTAACGGCGTCGGCTAGGTTATCTGTACTAAGGGCCAAGTACAGACTATCTGTATCAGTCTCGCATAACTGAAAGTCTGCCCTATCTAAAAATCTATCTAGACAGTCGTAATAAAATTCTAACATTCTCAGTTTAGCGTACTGGTAGACGAAAAAACCTATCTGCGCGGGTAGGTCCCAACTAATTTTCTTTTTAACCATTTCTACCTCGAAAATGTCATCCGTCACTAAACTCATCTTTCTAAAACGCGGACAGTCTATTAATTTAGACGTTCCCTCCCCGGTCGTGTACGAGACCTCTACGTGCTTCGCCTTATTGGTCAGGGTTTTGCGATAAGCAGCGTTCCCTAACAACTTCATAGTTTCGCTAGTTATGGCGTAAATATCATCTATATCTCCCTGTCGACGCCCGTCGGAAACAGTATCCCCAAACTGCTTGAAACATGTTGCAGGGGTATACTCAATCACCTGGTATATACATGTGACTTCTAAGCCTTTGGCCAGGTACCAGCGAAGCAGAGGTGTCGCCAACATAATTTTGTCACCCACGTAGCTTCCGATCAACGTCCGTCTGGGGGTAGTCAGGAGTTTATTTTTTTCTGCGTATTCGCACATGAAAGCTCCAATATCATCTCTCGTGACGTCAACATTTTTAAAAATGGGCATCATTTCAGAAAAATGCTCTTTCAAGTTGTCGGGGACTCGAATGTCACACTCGACTAAGCCAAATAATGTCTCGTCTATCACAGAACCTAGAATCTGTTGTTCTAATAGCGGGTACCTAAATTTGGTATACGACGGTTTCAGGCTCGGGAAGGTGGTGCTCAGAAAGCGACCGATTGATCGATCGGTTTTCTTCAAGCTTTGCCACTCACATTCCCACATTTCTACCAAGGTGACGTCACACTCTTTCTTCAAATAATCACCAATTTCCCGCGTGTTTTCGTACAGCTCAGTCAATTGTTTCTTACTGACTGGATTAATGTCACGACCGATGGTTAGTGGGCAGTTAGGATGTTTGTGGAACAGACAGCCATGAAACTGGTAGATGGTGCGAGACTCTTTGTCCCAACCATCGACCCTAATGCGCCTATGCCCCAAAGACATTTCACGGCCGTTGAACTGGGTTTGTAAAGACACATTATTTTGGTGTGAGACCCAAGTCAACCAGTCGCGACACTGCATGGTGTATTTATTGACTTTGTGGTACCTGAAACCATCCTCCCTGTTTCTTCTAACGGGAAAATCAGTGGGCATTTTTTGCATTAGCGCCCACAAATAAAGAGCGTTGGCATCATAACCTTTAAGGCACTGCACCACTTTGCCACCTCTAATGTGTGTTTTATCTTTTTCGTGAAACCTGTGAAAGATTATTGACGGACCCCCAACTATATTTTGTCTCAGCGTGTGGTGTAAATCTTGCTCCCGCTTCGGGCATAAAGAAAAAGATATATTTGATGGGAGGGTTTTGAATAAGTATTTTAATGTTACCCCGGGGACCGAAATGGCGTCTTTAAACATATCTAACCCTAGACCCGCGTAAAAACTAACTTGCTGTTCTAAAGCCGTTAAGAATTGGACCACGTCCTTGTTATTATACCACGTCAGAAAATCGCGCAACGTGGCCATGTGGTTATCGACCCACACCCTCTGACATTCGTCGTACTCGCCACTGGAAATGTTACAATTTTTTAGCGAGAAAAAAAGGCCGAGTGAGGTGGTAGCGACGTTTCGTTTAATTTGCCTAAATCGGTGACGTACTCGTAGCACAAAAAGCAATTAGTTTCCGTCACCTTATAGGCCGCGAGATACTTACTATAACTAAAACCGGGGGCTAGGTAATTGATGATATCTAATGGGAGGGGGTGATTGCAAAACTGGGGAGCTCACTTCTTCTATCTCCATCAGTCTCGATATCTCGCTAGTTGTTTGGAGGAAATCCAGCTGTTGAATGACGAGTTATAACCGAACCATTTGACTAAATACTCTTTAACACCCCTGACACCTCGCCGTTCTTGCAAAATTGACTCGATTCGATAAACTATTTTGTCACCGACCCGCTGCAGCTCTTCTTGGTAAAAAGACCCTTTCAATTCCTCACCCGAATCATCTTTAAGCACGTACGTGACCGGGCTTGTCTGGTTTAGTCGACTGACCGTAAACAGTTCTTCTGGCCACGCCGGCATATAACCCTTTTTAAAAGTCTGTCTGGCTTGTGCGATCCGCACGCAATCACCTACTTTAAAATAGACTTTTCTTCCGGTGACGTCAGGGGTCGAATACAATGTATGCCACACCTCTTCTGGATTGATCGGGTTAACCTCCGACGGTGCCATCTTAATACTCCGATGATACGAATAATTGTAGTTGTGGATCAGTGGCTTTATCACGTCGACGTAGCAAAGACTGTTGGTTTTGGTAAAGTAACGCCACGTTTTTTCTTTGAGGGTTCGATTAAACCTCTCCACTATAGCTGCCTTGGTATCCTCATTCTCCGTAGTGAAGAAATGGACACCCTCTTCTTTAAAAAAACTTTAAGAATGTTTTGTTGACGAACTCACTGCCTTTGTCTGTTTGAAAATTTATCGGTTTGCGACTGTTAAAAATTATCTTCACCGCTTCTACTAAGGCTTTCCCAGTTTTGTTTTTCAGAGGAACAGCCCACGCAAATTTACTAAACACATCGATACACGTCACTAGATAGGAAAACCCATCGTTGAATTTTTTTAAACTGCGCAAGCCTATTAGATCAGCCTGGAACTGTTGATCGATACCACCCGAGATGGTCGCGCGTCTTCTAAATTTTCTACGCACCGGTTTGTGAAAGGTGTACGTATCCTGATGACCTAACCACTCTTCAATTTGTTTACGAGTAAGTTTGGAACTACGTTGCAAGGCACCCACGCCCCCATAAGACCCGGGTAGCTTCGGCTCGTAGTCATGTTGTTTTAAAATCTTATTCACTTCTTTGGCCACGCTTCCCCTTTGGATTTTTAGTCTTTTTCCTTCTTCTGAGTGAATACGACGATGTTTCTCGCAATTTACTGTCAACCACCTTATTTCGATTAGCGGGTGTACCTTGTTCGGTCGGGGACTGAAGAGTTTTGTCCACGACCTCGTCTTTAAGTACAGTTGGCGAACCTGGCTGGTCGGTAGATTGTAATTGTGTTGGTTGTTTAATGTCCATGAGACCTAGAGGCACGTGACTGTACTGTTCTAGTCTAGTCAAATAGCGCTGCATTGTTCGCTGATATAATCTAGCTTTGTCACCCACCGGTAAATCTTCTCGATCCAAGACTAGTTGCATTTGACTGTCCAATTCTCCTAGGTTATCTCTTAGAGCATTGGTGGTTCTATAAGGTTTTTGAGCCTCTAACAAACGAGAGTCCATCAAAATCCTTTTCTTATGCCATCTTTTTACACACCTAAGACACCTTTTAACACGGCTAGTATTGGAGTTAACAATGCACCTATGAAACCACCAGTTTGTAAAAATTGTTTTCGTCTTTTGAGCGACAATTTCTTTTGGGTGAGCGCTCTCAGGGTGTTTTTGTAACGACGCATACGCCTCTTCTGAGGGGGTGTAAGTGTAACGTTACCTTTTAATACGTTGTGACAACATTCGCAGAGTGTTCCTACGAGGTCGGGTGACGCTGTTTTCATAACAGCCTTGATGGCTGGGGGTTTGGCACTGCCTAAAAATTTCAACATTTCTGCGTGGCGTCTCACCTGTTCCCCCATCTCGTTATTTGGGGACGTAAACCACTTGTTGTTCGTGTGGAAATATATGACTGCGCAATCTCAAAGCATCTGGTGTTACCTGGCGCAGGTCCATTAGCAAATAACCGTGTGGGGCCACCGTCGCGTCTTTAAAACTTTCTTGGACATAGGCAGTACGACCTGGATACATCTGCTTGGCTAGATTCGTAATCTGCGACCCATCTCGTGGATTTTTGAAAAGCACTTTATAATGAGAATTCAAGCTAATGGTTATTTGTTATTTGTTCTTGCCAAATAAATTTTGCACGATGTAGATCACGCTAATATTGCGATGGTGGCTGACTTTCGTGAATAGTTTAGTTATTCTATCATCCGTCTCACTCATCAGATCATCTATAACGAGCAGGCGCTTCTTTTCACCTGACCACTGGTCCGTGTCCGACAGTCCTTCAATAAACTGGACTCCGGTCATCGAATTATACATTGACTGCCACTCTCCATAACACCATATAATTTCGTCAGGTTTAGGGTACCACCAACTCGCCTAGATGTTGCAGGAACCGTTGCACAAAGACAGTTTTCCCACTACCGGTTGGTCCAGCTATCAGCGCCGTGAAGGGATGTGGCCACCTAGGATCCATTGCTATTAATGATAAATTACACTCACATGCAGTTATTTTATTGTATTCAACAATGTGAGAATCACTGCGAACAAAACAAGCAAGTCTGGTTGTTTTGAACAACGTGAGAACCACTGCGACGTTATAAAAATCGTTACTCGCGTGAAGTTTTTGCAACAAATATCACTCATACTCGGCTGTTTTTGCCACATTAATCTGCCTCCATGTTTTTTAATCAACAGACCATAATAATATTAACATGTGTAGTTTCTCATTGTTGCTTTTTAAAGATTTGTTTTTTAAAGATAGCGTTTTAATATATGGGGGTTTTGTTTTAATGTAATATAAGGGCGCTTTTGCTTTACAATATTATTTTTTACAATAAAGTGTTACCCGTTTTTTCCACTGAATATATATTTTACATACTATCACACTAGGAAACAGTGACACACTGACAAATGAACAAAAAAATCATTGTTTTGAACTGTAGTTTTTTTGTGTGTGTGAAAATGTCCTCCTTTGTTCAACTTTCATTCTCAACACACAATTAACTTTTTTCCACCTGAGCCCCACGACAATATAATTATAGTAAGACACTTCGTAATTTTTACAGCCACCTGAGACCTTGTTTTTTTTTTGTGTGACACTGCACGAAAAGATGAACATAATTATATAATCGATACGAATGGTGTTCCATACTTTTTTCGACCATTGTGACAAACGCAAGAAGAGTGACAAATCTTGTGGCAAAGCCGCGCGAAAGATTGCGCGCGCTTCGCGCTGTTGTTGACAAACCTTTGTTTTTATATTTTGAGAAATTCTTTAGACCGAGCATTGTAACAAAAGACTTCAACAGACACACGTCTTCTGTGAAAGACCTCGAGACAAAGACACCTGTGAAAGAAACAGCCGTCTTTAGAACCAACCACTTCAAGCTCACAAAGATATGGTCTGTTTATTCTTTTATATCTGTTTGTATTTGTTTATTTTTTCGGTATTCGTGTTTTGTGTCAGGAAATTAAAAGTCAAAATTTAATCTTTTTTAAATTATTTTTTATTTCGTAAACAAGACACACTAAAACTCGCAGTCATTTAAAATATATATAGCCAAAATTTTTTAATCCTAGTTTTATATCTACATGACATACTTATTTTTAAAAAAATATAAAACCGGATTTTTTTTTGTATGTTTCTGTTTGTTTGTTTATTTTCGTTAGGCGTATTTCTTAAAATGTAAAAAATATCCTTCGCAAAGTTTTTATTTCTCTATTAAACTAAAAAATATAAATTTGTATTTGTCTTTGGTTTCTTTTTTCGGTATTCGTGTTTGTCTCTTTGTATTGTCGTTAGGAAGTTAAAATATATAACCTAAATTATTTTTTTATTTCTAAAATATCATTTCTTTATGTTTAAAAATACACAGTAGGATTTTTATATGGCTGTCTGTTTTTCACTAGGAAGTTTTGTTAAAATGTAATTCTAAAAAAATTCATTAGTTTAAAAAAATGTATCTGAGTTTCTCGCGTATTGTTAAGAAAAACAGATGTAAAATGTTATTATTAAAATTTTAGACAAAAGTGACTTGTCGCATCTCAGACAACAGTATGACTCATCTTCGGATCGAGATTTCAACCGATGATGCAATCATAATTTTAACCACTTTAAACTTGCACGCGACGAGACAAATTTAGCTGTTGGCTGTTTTACCTGGTAGCCGGTAAAATAATTACGTGTGATTACTGTTTAATCGGGACATTGAAAAAAATTGTCCGTGGTACTTGCAACTTGAAAACAAAGACGTGCGGGTAGATCGATAACTTGTGAACATAATTGCATCCAACAAACGAGAAACAAAGAAAGTTCCAAATCAATATCGTTTGGTCTCGCCAGCTTTTTTTAAAATCTTTCATGAAACATAAAGACGGTAGGTTTAAATCGATAAATTGATTTGGTTCGACACCGAGACAGCGTGGCGGGATATTTCTGTATGTTAACATCGCAAATAATAAAATAAAAAATACAGAAACTACCTGATAACAAAAAGATTGTAGAAAAATCTCAAAGGGATTGAAATGCATAAAGTCTCATTGTTTGCAGCCGTGAGGGCAGATCAATATGACTCATAACTCGTCGCTGTCTGCGGTCGTGAACATAATTGCACTGACAACTTCGCGATTTTTTTATTATAACAAAAGACAACGGGGGTTACAAATCAATTTCATAACTTTGCTTCCAAGTCGCTACAACGCGCATGCGGGGTGAGTCGGGGCATTTTTAACATCGCAGAATTAAAAAAATACTTTCTTTCACTTGATAACACGTGTGTGTGTGTGCGCGTGAGTGTGTGTGTTTGTGCGCACGTGTGTGTGTGCGTCTGTGTATATGTTTGTGTGTGTGTATATATACCTGCCTAGGTATGTGTGTGTATGTGTGTGTGTGTGTCTGTGTATATCTGCCTATCTGTCTATCTGCCTATAAGTCTAGTTTTTATTTAACTGCTTATTTTTTTTTTACTTTATTTAATTTTATTTAATTTTTCTTGTCTAAATTCTTATTTTAAGACGGTATCTAATTTTTTTTTTCTTTTCTCTCTCTCTCTCTATCTGACTCTCTACTTAGCTTTCAGTATGTCTGTTTTGTCTGGGTTAACTGCTTATTTTTTGTTCTTTTAATTTTTAATTTTAATTTAATTTTATTCTATATATTTATTTATAACTCCGCCTATGCCGGTCCCAAGCCCGGATGAAAAAGGAGGAGCGCGGCCTGCATGGAGGCTGTAAGGAGGCAGCCCCTCCACCATGCAAAGGCACAACAGGCCAATCACCTGTTTGTCTTAAACTATGATTACGAGCAATACAAGAGAGAAAACCGGACTGATTCTAAAGGCGACGAACTGGAACGGACTACGGACTACGACTTATGGAACTTGGAACACAAGAAGTATAAATGGGAAGGAAGAGGAGCTGGTGGAAGAGATGAGGAAAGCAAAACTAGAAATCCTGGCTATAACGGAAACGAAGAAAAAAGGACAAAGAGTCATGGATCTCGATGGCAACACGTTGCTCTACAGTGGTGTACCCATATCTGAAAGAGCTAAAGGGGGCGTGGGTTGCATTGTGGCCCAAAATCAAAAAGATAGTATCAAGGGATGGAACTTTGTCTCGGAGCGCATTATGGTTGTAAAACTAAAAGAAGGAGAAACCATAGTCAACCTGGTCATAGTGTATGGGCCAAATGAGGATGAGAGAGCAGAGGTCAAGGAGGAATTCTTCGAGCTGCTTCAAAGGACAGTGGATGACTGCCTAGATGAAGTTATCATGCTCGGAGATTTTAATACCAAAGTTGGAAATGACCATGCTAGATGGGGTGGAGTTATCGGAAGATATGGAGAAGATACTCTCAATGTCAATGGAAAGCGACTCCTTAGATTCTGCAGTGAGCAGAATCTGATCATTACAAACACAAAGTTCCCCCATAAGCGCATACATGCATACACTAGATGTAAACCAACAAAGAATGAGAAGTCAGTGATCGACTATGCCATTGTTCGGAGAAGCTCATTCATATATGTCCGAGATGCAAGAGTCTGGAGGGGGCAAGAGATTGGAAGTGATCACTACCTGCTAACAATCAAACGAACAACTGAAAGAGTTGCTCAGCATAGAAACTGCCCAACATCACGCAAGAAACCAAGTAAACGAGCAGGAGAAATGAGCATTAGGACCTACAAGCTGAGACAGCCAGAAATTAAGACCAGATATCAGGGGCTTATTGCTACAGCAGTGAGCAACACAGAAGAACGACCTGATGACTTGGAAACCCTCTGGAATAAATTCAAGGATATCATAAAGACAGCTGCTGCAGAAGCATGCGGTGAAGTCCGATTTGGGAACCAGAGAAAGAGGACACCTTGGTGGACAGAGGAATTCAAAGAGAAAATAAGAGAGAAGAAAATGGCATGGAAACAATACTTAGGAGCTAAAAACACAACAGGACAAATGGAAAAATATAGAGAATATGTGACACTCAGAACAGAAGCAAAGAACAAAGTGCTAGCAGCAAAACAGAAGTCCTGGGAAGAATTTGGAGAAAAGCTAGAAAAAGATGCACAAGAAAACCAGAAATTGTTCTATAAGACCCTAAAGAACATGAGGAAGGAAAAACAATGCCCTCTCAAATTTATAAAGGACAAGCAAGGCAAATTGCTTACTGCCCCGAAGGAAGTAATGGAAAGATGGAAAGAATATTTCTCAGAACTCCTGGATGGTGAGCATGGTGAAGCATCAGAAATGATAACCACTAGCACAGAAGAGAAAACCAATGATGGTGAAGATGACATAAAGATGGAAGAACTGAGGGCAGCACTAGAGAAAATCAAGATGGGCAAAGCAGCAGGGCATGATGGTATAACACCAGAAATGGTTAAGTACATGGGAGCATCAGGCGACCTATTACTCTTAAAGGTCCTACAGGCAGCATGGTGCAACAAGACCATACCAAAGGATTGGGAGATTGCCATCATAACACCAATTTTCAAAAAGGGTGACAATCGACAATGTGGAAACCATAGAGGCATATCCCTTCTCAGTGTCCCTGGTAAAATCTACTCTAGAATCCTAGAGCAGAGACTCCGACGCCTAGCTGAGCCACAATTGGATGAGGTCCAGTGCGGATTCCGAGCAAACCGAAGTACTCAAGACCTAATCTTCACACTCAGACAGCTGAGTGAAAAGGCCCTTGAGTATAAGAGTGAGATCCATCTTTGTTTCATAGATCTGGAAAAGGCGTTTGACAGGGTCCCCTGGAGCAAACTTTGGGACTGTTTGGCAAGGAAGAATATTCCAGCACCTCTGATTCATGCTATACAGAGCTTCTACAAGTCTTGCAGAAATTATGTGAGGACAGCAAACCATAAGTCAGAAGAGTTCAGGACCACCACTGGTGTAAGACAAGGTGATATCCTATCACCTTACCTCTTCATACTCCTTATGGACGATGTCATCAAGGCATGTAAGGAGAGAACAAGAAAGTATTCAGTGGGGTACTGGAAGATGAGACAGGTCTATATTTCGGAGCTGGCATTTGCTGATGATGTTGCCCTGATTGCTAAATCAGAGGCACATCTCCAATCCAACCTGCAAGTCTGGAAGGAAGAGCTGGAGAAGAGAGGGATGGTCATAAGCAGCTCTAAAACAAAATCCATGGTGATATCACGAGAAGAAAGAAAACATCAGATTAAGTTGGGAGAACAGGTCCTGGAGCAGGTCGACCACTTTAAATATCTCGGAGCTATTATAGACCGAAAGGGAGGCATCAAAGAAGAGTTGGCCACTCGAAAAGCAGCGGCTGGGAGACTTTTTCAGGCCATAAATCGTGGATTCCTCAGCAAGAAAGAGGTTGGTAAGAAAACGAAGATGGCTGTATACCGCTCCACCTATGTCCCAGTCTTGACATATGGATGCGAGTCGTGGGCAATGACTACAACCCACAAAAGCCAGATCCAAACCTCAGAAATGAGGTATCTGAGGAAAGTGGTTGAAGTAACAAGAAGAGACATGGTCCGCAACCAGACGATCCGTCAAGGCCTAAAATCCCATCCGCTGCAGACCCAAATAGAACAGTCCCAACTAAGATGGTTTGGCCATGTCTGCAGAATGGGAGAAGATCGGCTACCACGACAAGCATGGGAAACAAAGAGCCAGGGATCCAGACCTCCAGGACGACCCAGAGTCCGCTGGGAGGACAACATTAGACAATCTTTGAAGGACCGAGGACTAGAATGGAACCAGGCCAGGAAGAAGACAGCTGATAGAATGGTCTGGCGCTCTCTCTTCCAAACCTCTACACCTCACGGTAGAAGGGGAACGACTAATTAAGTAAGTAAGTATATTTATTTATTTCTACATTTTTAAAAAAAATTTTTATTTCGCAGATGTCTACACCTCAAATCGAGAGCCGGCGCTATGCGTGCTCGGACTGTGAGTGCGTTTTAACGAGGGAACGCGATCTGACTCTTCATTATAAGAGTGTGCACGGATGCCAACGATGCTCGTGCTCTCTGTGTGGTCGTGCTTTTACGAGAACTGATGCACTTAAACGACACATAGAGAAGGAACATGGGTCCGGCTCAAGCACGGAACAAGCACCACAAACAGACACCCCAGTGGTACAAAACAGCCTGGTGTTTTCCCGATGCGGGAAGCTCTTCACAAGGCGTTACAACTACTTACAACACATCAAGACCACACAATCACCACCACGATTTAGTAGTGACATTTGTGGTAACCTCTTTACCTGAGGCACCAGCTTACGGTACCACCTACAGCAACAACACCCCACTGTCCCTATGCAGATTTCGACATCAGGCGTGTCGTTCACAACACCTGCTTCAACAAAGGGGTGCACTACCTCAACACAGTGCCCAGTATCTTTGAGAATGCCATCAGCATCATCTGCAGCAGGCGCCAAAACATTTGCAACACAGTTCCCCGCTTCATCATCATCAGCTGCAACAACAGGGCCCTTCACAGCGGTTCAACACTACCCACAGACACTAACATCAGGAGCATCGTGCACAACATTTTCAACAACGGGACAGACCACAGCGTCTGCAACAATTTCTTATCATCCTCTTCAACAATGCGTCCCCCTACCCCAAACCTGGCCCCATCCAAGCGCACACCTACCCACCATCAACTGCAGTCCAGACCTCAAAGAAACGCTCCATGCCTAGTCATCAAGGAGGGCCTAACAAGAAGGCTCGTCTTTCCTCTGACCAAGACAGGTTACGAGACATACCGTCTGCCGTTAGACAGATATACACTGACAACTGGTCAGCCATCAACACACACACCAACCCCAACAAATACTTGTCTACCTTCGTCTTTTTTCACAGACCAGACAATATTAAACCCATAAACTGTCTCTCCCTCCTGATCCCCATATTTAAACAACAAACATAACGGTTCAAAATTAATTACAGCCACCATTCCATTTTACGAAATACAGAAACCAACGAGCTCCGCTTTTACCACGCCTCACACAATAACGCCTGTGTCTTGGAAAACCCCCATCTTGTAAATAACATAACAGATTTCAACTCTTTTGTCTCACAATTACACGACAGCGACATTCTTACAAATGCACAGTTAAAAAGACCCAATACCAAATATTATGTCGAATCTATACCTTCTTCTTCTTCGATCCTTAACCACCGACCGTCAAAGCAGTCAGTGGCCATCACGCCTAGTGGCGTCTTGTAGGGCAACAACAAATTGATTCCACTTTGCTCGGTCGGTGTCCATCCTTCGTACAGTGCCCCAACTCTGGTTCATTCTTTGCATCTCAGCCTCCACAGTCCTCCGCCAAGTTGTTTTTGGTCGGCCTCTCTTTCGCTTTCCTTCAGGGGTCCAAAGCATAGCTGTTCTTGTGATGGCATCAGGGTCTCTTCTGAGGACATGACCAACCCAGCTCCAGCCGAAACTATACCTGCCACCTCCTTTTATCTCTATCACATCCAAGAACATCCAATAGGATGTTGTTTACAGGATATCCCAGCCTACATCGGCGACAATAAAAACATTAATACATTACAACACGATTCACACTCAAAACCTTACAGTGATAACTTTTGCTTTTTTAGATGTCTGGCCGTTTTTAGGGGTTTCCCGTTACTATCGTTAGAAAAACCACTCGCCGTCTCGTAGACCAGTGGCAATTACATCAGGGTATAGACTCCCTCATCGCTTTTCCCGGTGTGAATGTAACTGACATTCCCGCCTTAGAAAAATGTTTTAAAATAAATATTGACATCTTCGAATTTGACGAGACACAAACCCTTTCCCCCAAACTCAGAGGTAGCGCTAGTTTTCAGGAAACGTTGCGTCTTTTAATGTATAAAAATAATTTCATGTAAATAGCTGATATAGATAGGGCAGCAAACTCCTTTTCGTGTCCCAAATGCGGCAAGTTATGGAAACTTTTTAAGTTTATGAACAGACATGAGAAAACTTGTCCCGGTGATAAAAGAGTGGAAATATTTAA
This sequence comes from Oreohelix idahoensis, assembly GCA_024509875.1. Classification (NCBI taxonomy): domain Eukaryota; kingdom Metazoa; phylum Mollusca; class Gastropoda; order Stylommatophora; family Oreohelicidae; genus Oreohelix; species Oreohelix idahoensis. The sequence continues at coordinate 1,226,362 of JAMPIV010001848.1, read as the reverse complement.
AGGTGTTTATACCCCACCGGATACCGTTTGGGAATCTATCGCCGCGCAGGGTATAGATGTAGATACAAAATTCATGTTTCCCTACCGGGAAACATTTGATTATGAATGTTTTTTCGATACCTCTGTCGAGACGGGGACTGGGGGGACAACCTATACAGCCAAGCACGTGCCTCTGTCTTGTTCGGTCGCTTCCAACGTCCCTGGGTTGGAAGAACCTGTTTGTTTTATCACAACAGGCGATCCTCAAGACTTGGTCAATAGAATGCTTGACCATCTGACCCGAATTGTCGAGAGTGCTTACGCCATCTTACGTGAGAGTTTTGATGAGGTGTACACTCAACTCGGTGATTTGGAGGGCCTCATCGAGAGACTCGATGATTATATGCGAGCTGCCGGTTTTAGGTTTCAACTCGGGGAAATATGGCGTAAACGTTATAAAACTAGTTGTCACGCCTTGTGAAGAGCTTCCCGCATCGGGCACACACCATGCTGTTTTGTACCACTGGGGTGTCTGTTTGTGGTGCTTGTTCCGTGCTTGAGCAGGACCCATGTTCCTTCTCTATGTGTCGTTTAAGTGTATCAGTTCTCGTAAAAGCACGACCACACAGAGAGCATGCGCATCGTTGGCACCCGTGCACACTCTTATAATGACGAGTCAGATCGCGTTCCCTCGTAAAAACGCACTAACAGTCCGAGCACGCATAGCGCCGGCTCTCGATTTGAGGTGCAGACATCTGCGAAATAGAAAATTTTTTTTTAAATTTAGACATAAATAAATAAATATATAGAATAAAATTAAAATTAAAAATTAAAAGAACAAAAAATAAGCAGTTAACCCAGACAAAACAGACATACTGACAGCTAAGTAGAGAGTCAGAGAGAGAGAGAGAGAGAGAGAGAGAGAGAGAGAGAGAGAGAGAGAAGGAAAAAAAATCTAGATATCATCTTAAAATAAGAATTTAGACACGAAAAATTAAATAAAATTAAATAAAATAAATAAAACTAAGCAGTTAAATAAAAACCAGACTTATAGGCAGATAGGCAGATACACACAGACACACAGACACACACACACACATACACACACACATACCTAGGCAGGTATATACACACACAAACATACACACAGACGCACACACCCACACACCCACATGCACACACGCGCACACACAAACACACACACACGTGCACACTCTTAGTTATAACAAGTGTACATCTCTTTCTGTTATCAAGTGAAAGAAAGTTTTTTTTTATTCTGAGATGTTAAAATGCCCCGACTCACCCCGCGTGCGCGTTGTAGCGACTTGGAAGCAAAGTTATGAAATTGATTTGTAACCCCCATTGTCTTTTGTTATAATAAAAAAGTCGCGAAGTTGTCAGTGCAATTATGTTCACGACCGCAGACAGCGACGAGTGATGAGTCATATTGATCTGCCCTCACGGCTGCAAACAATGAGACTTTATGCATTTCAATCCCTTTGAGATTTTTCTACAATCTTTTTGTTATCAGGTAGTTTCTGTATTTTTTATTTTATTATTTGTGATGTTAACATACAGAAATATCCCGCGCACGCTAACTCGGTGTGGAACCAAATCAATTTATCGATTTGAACCTCCCGTATTTATGTTTCACGAAAGATAAAAAAAAAGCTGGCGAGACCAAACGATATTGATTTGGAACTTTCTTTGTTTCTCGTTTGTTGGATGCAATTATGTTCACAAGTTATCGATCTACCCGCACGTCTTTGTTTTCAAGTACCACGGACAATTTTTTTCAATGTCCCAATCAAACAGTAATCACACGTAATTATTTTACCGGCTACCGGGTAAAACAGCCAACAGCTAAATTTGTCTCGTCGCGTGCAAGTTTAGAGTGGTAAAAATTATGATTGCATCATCAGTTGAAATCTCGATCCGAAGATGAGTCATACTGTTGTCTGAGATGCAACAAGTCGCTTTTGTCTAAAATTCTAATAATAACATTTTACATTTGTTTTTCTTAACAATACGCGAGAAACACAGATACATTTTCTTAAACTAATGAATTTTTTTAGAATTACATTTTAACAAAACTTCCTAGTGAAAAACAGACAGCCAAAAAAAAATCCGACTGTGTATTTTTAAACATAAAGAAATGATATTTTAGAAATAAAAAAATAATTTAGGTTATATATTTTAACTTCCTAACGACAATACAAACAGACAAACACGAATACCGAAAAAAGAAACCACAGACAAATACAAATTTATATTTTTTAGTTTAATAGAGAAATAAAAACTTTGCGAAGGATATTTTTTACATTTAAAGAAATACGCCTAACGGAAATAAACAAACAAACAGAAACATATAAAAAATCTGACTTTATATTTTTTTTTTAATAAGTATGACATGTAGATATAAAACTAGAATTAAAAAATTTTGGCTATATATATTTTAAATGACTGCGAGTTTTAGTGTGTCTTGTTTACGAAATAAAAAATAATTTAAAAAAGATTAAATTTTGACTTTTAATTTCCTGACACAAAACACGAATACCGAAAAAATAAACAAATACAAACAGATATAAAAAAATAAACAGACCATATCTTTGTGAGCTTGAAGTGGTTGGTTCTAAAGACGGCTGTTTCTTTCACAGGTGTCTTTGTCTCGAGGTCTTTCACAGAAGACGTGTGTCTGTTGAAGTCTTTTGTTACAATGCTCGGTCTAAAGAATTTCTCAAAATATAAAAACAAAGGTTTCTCAACAACAGCGCGAAGCGCGCGCAATCTTTCGCGCGGCTTTGCCACAAGATTTGTCTCTCTTCTTGGCTTTGTCACAATGGTCGAAAAAAGTATGGAACACCATTCGTATCGATTATATAATTATGTTCATCTTTTCGTGCAGTGTCACACAAAAAAACAAGGTCTCAGGTGGCTGTAAAAATTACGAAGTGTCTTACTATAATTATATTGTCGTGGGGCTCAGGTGGAAAAAAGTTAATTGTGTGTTGAGAATGAAAGTTGAACAAAGGAGGACATTTTCACACACACACAAAAATTACAGTTCAAAACTATGATTTTTTTGTTCATTTGTCAGTGTGTCACTGTTTCTTAGTGTGATAGTATGTAAAATATATATTCAGTGGAAAAAACGGGTAACACTTTATTGTAAAAAAATAATATTGTAAAGCAAAAGCGCCTTTATATTACATTAAAACAAAACCCCCATCGTTATATTAAAACGCTATCTTTAAAAAAACAAATCTTTAAAAAGCAACAATGAGAAACTACACATGTTAATATTATTATGGTCTGTTGATTAAAAAACATGGAGGCAGATTAATGTGGCAAAAACAGCCGAGTATGAGTGATATTTGTTGCAAAAACTTCACGCGAGTAACGATTTTTAGAACGTCGCAGTGGTTCTCACGTTGTTCAAAACAACCAGACTTGCTTGTTTTGTTCACAGGGATTCTCACATTCTTGAATACAATAAAATAACTGCATGTGAGTGTAATTTATCATTACTAGCCATGGATCCCAGGTGGCCACATCCCCTCACGGCGCTGATAGCTGGACCGACCGGTTGTGGGAAAAATGACTTTGTGCAACGGTTCCTGCAACATCTAGGCGAGTTGGTGGTACCTAAACCTGACGAAATTATATGGTGTTATGGAGAGTGGCAGTCAATGTATAATTCGATGACCGGAGTCCAGTTTATTGAAGGACTGCCGGACATGGACCAGTGGTCAGGTGATAAGAAATGCCTGCTCGTTATAGATGATCTGATGAGTGAGACGGATGATGGAATAACTAAACTATTCACGAAAGTCAGTCACCATCGCAATATTAGCGTGATCTACATCGTGCAAAATTTATTTGGCAAGAACAAATAATCATTAGCTTGAATACTCATTATATAGTGCTTTTCAAAAATCCACGAGATGGGTCGCAGATTACGAATTTAGCCAAGCAGATGTATCCAGGTCGTACTGCCTATGTCCAAGAAAGTTTTAAAGACGTGACGGCGGCTCCACGCGGTTAATTGCTAATCGACCTGCGCCAGGCAACACTGGATGCTTTGAGATTGCGCAGTCATATATTTCCACACGAACAACAAGTCGTTTACGTCCCAAAATAACGAGATGGGGGAAAAGCTGAGACGCCACGCAGCAATGTTGAAATTTTTAGGCAGTGCCAAACCCCCAGCCATCAAGGCTGTTATGAAAACAGCGTCACCCGACCTCGTAGGAACACTCTGCGAATGTTGTTACAACGTATTAAAAGGTAACGTTACACTTACACCCCCTCAGAAGAGGCGTATGCGTCGTTACAAAAACACCCTGAGAGCGCTCACCCAAAAGAAATTTTCGCTCAAAAGACGAAAACAATTTTTACAAACTGGTGGTTTCATAGGTGCATTGTTAACTCCAATACTAGCCGTGTTAAAATGTGTCTTAGGTGTGTAAAAAGATGGCCAAGAAAAGGATTTTGATGGACTCTCATTTGTTAGAGGCTCAAAAACCTTATAGAACACCCAATGCTCTAAGAGATAACCTAGGAGAATTGGACAGTCAAATGCAACTAGTTTTGGATCGAGAAGATTTACCGGTGGGTGACAAAGCTAGATTATATCAGCGAACACTGCAGCGCTATTTGAATCGACTAGAACAGTACAGTCACGTGCCTCTAGGTCTCATGGACATTAAACAACCAACACAATTACAATCTACTGACAAGCCAGGTTCGCCAACTGTACTTAAAGATAAGGTCGTGGACAAAACTCTTCAGTCCCCGACCGAACAAGGTACACCCGCTAATCGAAATAAGGTGGTTGACAGTAAATTGCGAGAAACATCGTCGTATTCACTCAGAAGAACGAAAAAGTGGGAAGCATGGCCAAAGAAGTGAATAAGATTTTAAAACAACATTACTACGAGCCGAAGCTACCCGGTTCTTATGGGGGCGTGGGTGCCTTGCAACGTAGTTCCAAACTTACTTGTAAACAAATTGAAGAGTGGTTAGGTCATCAGGATACGTACACCTTTCACAAACCGGTGCGTAGAAAATTTAAAAGACGCGCGACCATCTCGGGTGGTATCGATCAACAGTTCCAGGCTGATCTAATAGGCTTGCGCGGTTTAAAAAAATTCAACGATGGGTTTTCCTATCTAGTGACGTGTATCGATGTGTTTAGTAAATTTGCGTGGGCTGTTCCTCTGAAAAACAAAACTGGGAAAGCCTTAGTAGAAGCGGTGAAGATAATTTTTAACAGTCGCAAACCGATAAATTTTTAAACAGACAAAGGCAGTGAGTTCGTCAACAAAACATTCTTAAAGTTTTTTTAAAGAAGAGGGTGTCCATTTCTTCACTACGGAGAATGAGGATACCAAGGCAGCTATAGTGGAGAGGTTTAATCGAACCCTCAAAGAACAAACGTGGCGTTACTTTACCAAAACCAACAGTCTTTGCTACGTCGACGTGATAAAGCCACTGATCCACAACTACAATTATTCGTATCATCGGAGTATTAAGATGGCACCGTCGGAGGTTAACCCGATCAATCCAGAAGAGGTGTGGCATACGTTGTATTCGACCCCTGACGTCACCGGAAGAAACGTCTAATTTAAAGCAGGTGATTGCGTGCGGATCACGCAAGCCAGGCAGACTTTTTAAAAGGGTTATACGCCGGCATGGCCAGAAGAACTGTTTACGGTCAGTCGACTAAACCAGACAAGCCCGGTCACGTACGTGCTTAAAGATGATTCGGGTGAGGAATTGAAAGGATCTTTTTACCAAGAAGAGCTGCAGCGGGTCGGTGACAAAATAGTTTATCGAATCGAGTCCATTTTGCAAGAACGGCGAGGTATCAGGGGTGTTAACGAGTATTTAGTCAAATGGTTCTGTTATAACTAGTCATTCAACAGCTGGATTACCTCCAAAAAACTAGCGAGATATCGAGAATGATGAAGATAGAAAAAGTGAGCACCCCAGCTTTGCGGTCACCCCCTCCCATCAGATATCATCAATTACCTAGCCCCCGGTTTTAGTTATAGTAAGTATCTCGCGGCCTATAAGGTGACGGAAACTAAAGGTTTTTTCTGCTACGAGTACGTCATCGATTTAGGCAAATTAAACGAAACGTCGCTACCACCCCACTAGGCCTTTTTTTCCTCGCTAAAAAATTGTAACATTTCCAGTGGCGAGTACGACGAATGTCAGAGGGTGTGGGTCGATAACCACATGGCCACGTTGCGCGATTTTCTGACGTGGTATAATAACAAGGACGTGGTCCCATTCTTAACGGCTTTAGAACAGCAAGTTAGTTTTTACGCGGGTCTAGGTGTAGATATGTTTAAAGACGCCATTTCGGTCCCCGGGGT